>CM077029.1:175993554-176233554 GCA_039090855.1 Macrothele yani | reverse complement strand
GTCAGTGATTGTGCTATTGGGATAACGGGGCCTAAAGTGTCCCAAGAAAACGTCGCCTACAGCATAAAACCACCACCGCCGCCGGCCTGTTTCCACTCAACAGTGCATGCAGGTGCAATAGCCTCCGTTGGTAATCTGCGTATCCGCGCTCGGCCGTCTACGTGATGCACCAGGAATCTTGATTCGTCAGACCAGGCCACTTTCTCCCAATCATCCACGGTCCAATCTCGATGATCTTGGGCCCATTTCCTGCGTTGTTGGAGATGACGTGCAGTGAGGAGCCTGAAGACCCAGCTGGGTCTTCGGCTACGAAGGCCCATGCGCAGAAAAGGCCGAGATAAACTGTGTGCTGTGACACATTGTACTGATCACCACTGTTGTAGCTGCGGGTGCTTTGTCGCACTGTAACTCTGCTATCGCTGTGAACAATCCGCGAAAGTCTCCTCTCTTCTCTGGCATCGATCAGCTGCGGAAGACAAACGGCTGGACGACGGTTCGTCGTTTGGCCATCTGTGCACCACTTTTGATACGTACTCACTACATCGGCACGTGAACAACTCACAATTTGCGCCATTTACGAGATAGTAGTTCGGAGGTGCAGTGCCATCAAAATTTGTCCTTTATTAAATTCCGATAAACCCGCAGCTTTTCCCGTTCTGACTCCGAACGTTTCACTAACCTAAAGCCGGTCCTCGGGTTGTATACGTAATACTCTGTGAATTTCACCTTGCGCCACCGTTCGGTCTTCAGACGCACTCATTTCTCTAGGCTGAGGGTGGTCATAATGTAATGGCTCATTGGTGTATATTATTTTGTGGGTTTAACGACCACCACGAGGAATTCTATGGAATATTAGCAGTCGCCCGTCCCTAATTTAGGGCCACTGGTTTCAGGGAAAGGATAGAGACAGTGCCGAAAGACAAACACAACATTCATGCCTCACGATGATTCGCACCTGGACGCAACTCGGACGAATGATCAGAAGTTAGCGCTTGACCACTGCTCCACGGGGGCGGTTTAATATTTTCTCAAACACTCTCTTGAGATTAGGAGAATTCAAATTCGTGCAGAAATAGTCCAAAGTAATCGAGGTAGTTACAATGGCTCTGAAATCCTGCGGTATTGAAGATGCATACATTAATATTATTAATAACATCTATGAAAATGCAAGTGCAAAGATTCGGCTGTTTGAAAATACAACACACATAAAAATTGGAAAGGGAGTGAGACAAGGTGACACCATATCTCCGAAGCTCTTTAATGACACATTGGAAAATGTCTTTCAATCACTGATCTGGGAAAACAAAGGGATAAAGATTAATGGAGATTATCTAACCCACCTTCGTTTTGCTGATGACTTATTCATTTTTGCAACTAGCCCATCAGAGCTGCAGAGTATGATCCAGGAACTTGCTGAAAACAGTAAAGAAGTGGGATTAAAAATGAACTTTCAGAAGACAAAAGTGATGTTCAATGCTTTTACAAGAAATGAAGATTTATCGATTGATGGAGAAAAGCTGGAGATAACAGACACTTACGTTTATCTTGGGCAGCAGATATCAAGTGAGCGTCACATTGGTGAAGAAATTAATCGGCGTACAAAACTTGCCTGGAGAGCTCTTGGAAGAAACAGCATAATTTTCAAGAGCAATATGCCATTATGTCTTAAAAGAAAAGTGTTTGATCAATGCATCCTTCCAGTGCTTACGTATGGTGCAGAGACGTGGACCTTAACTAAAAGAGACATACAAAGGCTGCAGACAACTCAAAGCAGCATGGAGAGGTGCATGCTTGGTGTAACCAGGAGAGATAAGAAGAGGAACTCGTGGATCCGAAAAATGACAAGAGTGGAAGACATCATGATCAGAGTTAAATCCCTGAAATGACAATGGGCTGGACATACTACCAGAAGGACAGACCATCGATGGACAGCCGAAATTTTAGATTGGATTCCAAGGGACACGAAAAGGCCCAGAAGAAGACCACATGGGAGATGGGTGGATGAAATTCGAAAGTATGCGGGAGTGACATGGAGGAGGCTGGCACAAGACAGACCGTTGTGGAGGAAACTTGGGGAGACCTTCGTCCAGCAGTGGATTGATAATGGTTGACAATGATGATGATGATGATGAATCGAGGTAGTTGCCTTCAATGCACGATCTTTAATAGCAAGAGTCACTCCCAAAACAAATTTAAATTCCTTGACTGAATTTAAAAATTTTATTGTATAAGAACTTTCGGGTTTCCCTAGAATCCTTCTTCTGTATCTGATAATGGGTTCTAGGGAAACCCGAAAGTTCTTATACAATAACATTTTTAAATTCAGCCGAGGAATTTAAATTTGTATTGTGAGTGACTCTTGCTTTTAAAGGTCGTGCATTGAAGGCAACTACCTCGATTACTTTGGACTCTGTTGAGAATTTAGTCTTCGTTACCGGAATTAGGGCTCCAAAGACAATATGACAAAGAAGTCTTTCGCATAAGGCTGATGGAGCACAACGTGATGTGAAACAGGAAAAATTAACCACTGTTGTAGCACGACACGTCAAGATCCACGATGCTATCCCAAAGTACGTAGAATAAAATTAAGAAGGTTGCTCCATATAAAAACATAAAAGCCACTGCATATAGAGAAATGGGTGGCGACATCCTCACCAACCGAAAGGTTTGCATGGAAGACTTCTCCATCGACCTTCTTACTGTTTAGCTTGCGCTTCTGGATGTCTGCTCTTTTAAAATATTAAAATTTATAATTAATGTCTCCGGCGCGAGGCTTTTTATCCGAGTACCTGTCACGTTTTTATATTGTTTAAGATTTAAATTCTTGATCAGAATCTCTTCTTTTTTAGTTCAAAGTGAGCGAATATCTGATGAAGGTATGTGAAGATTTGCATGTAGTTATTCTTTCTTTATGCTAATAAACGGATATTCTCCATAAGTTGCAGCTATTTTACTTTGACAAGTTGTTGTTGCTGCAGCTATTTTACTAATATAGTTTTACTATTTTACCCAGCTTCTGCAAGTACTGTAAAAATAAAACTGCCTTGTTTACGTATGAATTAAGTAACATTAGCTGACAGCGTCGTTCTCTTAGCCGTTTGATTAAATAACTGAATTTCGATTCAGCTGATTAACTTTGCGGCGAAGCCTTCTGCCTCGCGGTTGCTGAGCCTCGCAATTCGTTTTTAGAAAATAGTAAAACCAAGGTTCTTAGATATCTCTTTAAGTTGCCAATTTCGGATACGAGCTGCTAATGGCTGGCAAAATGACGTCAAACCGGAAGCAAAGCAGCTAGGGCGAGTTACACGTTAGCAAGGAATGTAAACAAAAAATGCGATGGAAAGTGTTTTCAAATACGTGTAATTTCAAACTTCAGAGGTTCGCATATTTATCAGCGATGTCTTATTTCCTGTTTCATGAATTAAATTAATTCTGAAAACAAAATAAATTAACAACTTTCGCGAATAAATATAAGGTCATTGCTGTAAGCAGCAAACATTCTGGCTCCACTTCGTACTTTGCAGGAAGTTATACACTGACGGAAAAAAATCCCAACACCAAGAAGGGGTTGTGTTAGGTAAACGACAGTTGGTAGGTGGTGAGAGTACATCTGTAAGATGACGTCTATGCAAATTTCGCGCTCGGCGCATACGTGTGGCGCTAGTAGCGCCCCTCGGAACATGCAAAGCAGGCTTGCTGTAAATACGCGCTGTAACGTTCGTGAGCGTTAGTTATCGTTGAGATTCGACGTAGTGTGTTGATGTTAGTCAAGAATGCCTTTAAGAAGACGAAGAAGCCATTATCAATAGCTCGCGGAGTTTGAACGAGGTCGTGTAATAGGGCTACGAGAAGGTGGATTTTCTTTCCGCAATATTGCAGAACGACTGGGCAGGAATGTAGCCACTGTGCATGATTGTTGGCAGCGGTGGTCAAGGGAAGGTACTGCCTCAAGAAGACCGGGTTCCGGCCGGCCACGTGGCACTACTGAGAGGGAAGACCGCCGTGTACGGCGTATGGCTATGGCGCATCGTACCGCGTCTGCGGCAGCAATTCGAGCTGCAGTTGCCACCACAGTGACACAACGAACTGTTACAAATTGGTTACTTGAAGGACCGCTCCGAGCCAGACGTCCTGTAGCGTGCATTCCACTTACTCCAAACCACTGCCGTTTGCGACGTTAGTGGTTTCGAGCTAGAGCTCATTGGAGGACGGAGTGGAGATCTGTTGTGTTTTCTGATGAAAACCGGTTTTGCCTGGGTGCCAGTGATGGCCGTGTGTTGGTTAGAAGGAGGCCAGGTGAGCGCCTGCAACCAACCTGTCTGCGGCCGAGACACACTGGACCTACACCTGGAGTTATGGTCTGGGGAGCAATTTCCTATGACAGCAGGAGCACTCTCGTGGTTATCTCACGCACCCTGACGGCACACTTGTACGTCGGTCTGGTGATTCAACCTATTGTGCTGCCATTCATGAACAGCATTCCAGGGTGTGTTTTCCAACAAGATAATGCTCGCCGGCATACCGCTGTTGTAACCCAACATGCTCTACAGAGTGTCGACATGTTTCCGTGGCCTGCTAAATCACCAGATCTTTCACCAATCAAGCACGTATGGGACATCATTGGACGACAACTCCAGCGTCACCTCCAACCAGCATTAACCGTCCCTGTATTGACCGACCAAGTGCAACAGGCATGGAACTCTATCCCACAAACTGACATCCAGCACCTGTACGACACAATACATGAACGTTTGCGTGCTTGCATTCAACATTCTGGCGGTTACACCGGTTATTAATGTACCAGCATTTCACATTTAAAATGGCTCTTCTCGCGCTTACATTAAGCTGTGATCTTGAAACCTTAATCGATTAAATATGTTACCTATACAAATGTATTGCCGCCATTTCATTCCTCTACAACTATTTTTTAGTTGTGTTGGGATTTTTCCGTCAGTGTATATACAAAAATCTAATGTCAGCGCGAATGTGAATTCTTAAAAATCCAAACAATTTAAAGTCTAGCCTTTCGATTATCAGCTCATCAAGTAGTTCCGTTAATGTGCTGAATAATGAAGAAGTAGATAACATGTAATTTATTATTCAACGCTTCACTTCTACAAAGCAAATTTTATTGTTCTTTACATAATTCCACTTATTGGCGTTCTAATTCAAACCAAAATTCGCACGAAAACTGTAGGGAAATACTTGATGCTCTGACAATCGGAATGCTAGCCTATTGAATGCGAAAGGTTTCCAAAGGATGTTTCCTCACTTAACGTTCATGTTATCTATTTGCTGCAAGACTAACATTTACAACGCTAGGAATGAATGATGACGAATTCATGAGGATTGGCAGTTGTAATATGCTTACGGCCAATTTGACCTGGAAAGTTGACTGTATCTGTTTTCAATTTCTTTTTTCCAGGTAATCCAAGTAATTTTGATTTAAAGTCACGAATATAACTATCTACAGTACAATGTTTAGAGCAAATTCTTTCATTTTTTACTTTAAAATTATCTTTTCGTTTACATTTCAGTAGCCAGATTTTTCAGATCAGTATCTGCAGGAAAATAATGTTAAACAAGATCCGAATCGTTAGTCTTCCGGCTGTAGGCTAAACAGCCTGCTACTGCCCACTTAGGCGTATTCAGCTACAATGATATAAGAAAATAACAAATTGTGAAGAAAAGTAACGAATTATGAAGAAACAGTAATTGCGAAATAAATATCCATACAGGCCTATTCACTGAAGCGAAATGCTTTCGTAAGCATTTGAACGAGCTTGGTGCTTCGTTGTACCCGCCAAGATTAATAAGTAGTTTAAAGTATTTTACCAGTTATGAAGAAAGTGATGAATTATGAAGACACAGTAATTCTGAAATATCTACACAGGTCTATTCACCAAAGAACGAGTTTGCAGCTTTGTTGTTCCTACCAAGATTCTGTATCGGCGTCTTGTTTGCTTCCTGTGTGACGTCAAGCGCAAATCCAAGGAAACAAATTGCAACTGCGCATCGAAATGGCGTCCTTCTGGTTCTATTATTCAGATTGCAGTTTCTGTCTATCTTCCTTGAAAAAGCCATCTGGTTGATGTGCGAAAGCTTGGAAACGCTTATTTATATATTCCTGCGCCAATAAATTGGATCACTAGTATACTTTTACTATTTTCTATATAATTGGTGTACAGTTCCCCTTTATTAATTCGTTTTTATTTACGCTTTCCAACCGTAGGTTGAAGAAGCGTATATGCTCCAGCTTTTTCCGTCCGTCTGTCGGCACGATAACTCACGTAAAAATGATTCGATTTCGATGAAATTTTAGTATGTGGTAGGGGACGGCCAGGGGACGAATCCTATTGAAAATGGGTGAAGTGGGGTCAAAGGTCACGACATAAGAGCGGAATTCATTCAATTGTCCTTACGCATCATAACTTGCGCAAATATGGTTCGATTTCAATGAAAGTTTAGTATGTGGTAGGGGTTCACCTGGGGACGAACCCTATTGAAAATGGGTGAAGTGGAGTCAAAGGTCAGGACATAGGAGCGGGATGCATTCCATTGCCCTTATGCGTTATAAAGTGCGTAAAAATGGTTCGATTGCGATGAAATTTTAGTATGCTGTAGGGGACAACCTGCAGAGTAACCCTATTGAAAATGGGACAAATGGAGTCCAAGGTAAGGACATAGGATCGGGATCCATTCCATCGCCCTTATCCCACACTATTAAGGTGGACGTCAAGTAATTTTGCTTCCTATATTTCCAATGGAAAATCTTTTGTACACATTTCCTTCACAATTAGTGTGTTCCCAAGAATGGAAATTTGAACATCGATTAAAATAACTTCATACTATAACTTGGAATACTTAACATTTTGTAAAACATAACCATAATTATGTTAAAAAACAATAACGTTTCCTTTGGTGGTGTTGAAACCAGAAAAAAGATGGCGCGACCTGTGCTTTGATGACGTCAGTGAACAAATAAATGTTGGATTGCATAATTACGGCTATGGTTTAGAAAATATTAAGTATTCCAAGTTATGAAATGAAGCTATTTTAATGGATGTTAAAATTTTCATCCTTGCGAACGCATTAATTGTAAAGAAAATGTGTACAGAAGTTTTTTCATTGGAAGTATAGGAAGCAAAATTACTTGACGTCCACCTTAAAATAGCAATTCTTGTATGTATGTATATATGTATGTACATTTTATTTTGAAAACGGCTCTAAGAATTTGGATGAAAGTCGTTAACCTACAGTTTTCTGGTACTAGAAATCGATTTAGCTTGATCACGACTTAAGGAGAACTCGTTTAGTGGGTTAAATAACCACCCCAAATTATAACGTTTTTAGTGGCACGGCGTCGTTCCATTAATGTTACCAATGCTTAGAAATCTTATGACGTCACAATCTCGCGTTTGAGAATGTTGGCGCGCGGTCACGCGTTGTGTGTGGATCCCACTAAAGGTTTATGACGTCACACTCTTGCGCCGAGCAGATGGTCGCGATTCCCATCTGCCTCATTACGTCACGCGTTGTGTGCGTATGTCCGTCTGCACGATAACTCGCGTAACAATCGTTCGATTTCGATGAAATTTCAGTATCTGGTAGGGGATCACCTGGGAAGGAACCCTGTTTAAAGTGAACGACATGAGGTCAAAGGTCAGTACATAGGAGCGGGATCCATTCCACTGCTTTTATGCGTCATAACTAACGTAAAAAAGGATCGATTTCGATGAAATTTTAGTATGTGGTAGGGGACCACCTGGCGATAAACCCTATTGAAAATGGGCGAAATGGGTCATAGGTCAGGACATAGGAGCGGAATCACTTCCATCGCCATTATGTGTCATAACTTACGTAAAAATGCTTCGATTTGGATAAAATGTTAGTATGTTGTAGGGGCCTGCCTGGGGACAAATTCTATTGAAAATGGGCGAAATGGATCTATTCCGTAGCCCTTATGCATCATTACGTACGTAAAAATGCTTCGATTGCGACAAAACATTATCATGTTATTTCGGAGGTATACTGAAGCTGTTCTGTTGAATATCATTGAAATGGGATCAAAGGTCAGGGCACAGGACCGAGATTTATTCCACAGCCATTATTCTCATAACTTGAGTGAGAACTTGAATAATGATTTCTGGTATGTTGGAAAGCGTATCATAATCAATGCATTGCATGATTTTACTAACTTGTTTTCATAGAACTGTTTGTCGTTGGCAACCGTGAGGTCTTCGTTCACAAGGTTTCTAACAACCAATGGCGTTACATATTGAGGCTTAGCCTGGCTTTCAGCCACACCGTTTCTAACAACAAAATGCGTTGCAGAGCGAGTAACAGAGTCAGTCTGGGCGTTTATATATATAATGTGGAATTACTACTTTTCACAACCGTGAAACTCTTGGTTTTAAGCTCAAATTACACGTTAAAACGAACCCTTTCTCCTAATGATTATTATTTTTTTCAAGGATTTTCTTAGAAGAATGGAACTTAACCTGTGAAGACATAAATAGGAATGGAATTTTGCTGGTGAATGAAATGTGTGTCATAAACTACGTTCTTCGGGATCGAACGCATACTTATTCTTAGTGAATCTTTAACTTCTGCAAAACGGTATGTTTCTATGCGACGGAAAATGTAACTTTTATCGATGCTGGAAAATTGAAATCCTGTTTCTCAAACGTTGACTTAGAACGGTATACACGAATTTTTAGTCAGTAGCTAAAGTTGAAGGGTTCCAGCGGATTTATAGTACAAAATAAATATGAATTTTAAACTTTATGCTTATGGTAACATTGCAGTTTAATATCTGAACTGCAATTAAAAATACACTATCTACCAACAAGTAATTGGACACCTGTGATAGCAAAGGAAAACGAAGTTTATTCACCTTCAATAGTTGGTGGAGCCTCCACGAGCGGCGATTACAGCTGCGACTCTCCGGGGCATACTCTCAACCAGGCGTTGTACGACGGCTAGCGGTATTTTCTTCCACTCGGCTTGGAAAAGACAGGTCAGTTCCTTCACCGATTTCGGACGGCGGGGGCACCCCTTAAGTCGACGCTCCAACTCCTCCCAGAGGTGCTCGATAGGGTTAAGGTCCGGGCTCTGCGCAGGCCAGTCCATTCGATTAACCCCATTATCACCATACCAAGCCATGGTGGACCTCACAACATGACAGGTGGCATTGTCATCCTGAAAGTAACATGGGTCCACCCCGTAAAACTACCACAACGTAGGAAGCGCATGGTCATCCAAAATGGTGCAGTAGGTCTCGGCGTTGAGTCTACCAGGAATTGCGACCAAGGGTCCAGTGCCATACAAGGAGAAACACCCCCATAACATAATTACACCGCCGCCGAACTTCACAGTTGGCACAGTATATTCCGGCAGGAAGCGTTCTCCAGGCAGACGCCAAACCCAGACCCTGCCATCCGAACGGTAGAGGGTGAACCTTGATTCATCGCTCCAGAAAACCTATTTCCACTGTTCAACGGTCCACTGTCGACGTTCTTTGCACCACGTTAGCCGAGCAGCGCTGTTGGACTTGGTGATCAAAGGCTTGTGGGCGGCAGCACGTCCATGATAACCGAGCAGATGGTATTCATCGAAAGAACACTCCCGGATTCCTGTTGAAACTCCTCGCGGATGTGGTCCATCGATTTGGTGCGGTTCTTCCGAATTTCTGTGGCCAGCACCCGTCGGTCTCTAACTCCCAGTTTTGTGGGTCTGCGGGGTCGGGGCACATTCCGACAGTCACCTCTCATCTTCCACTTGCCAATTACGTAGGCCACTGTCGAGTTTGGGTACTTCAACTTGCTGGATATGTCACGTATGTATCGGCCATTTCTGTGATACCCGACGATTACACCTTTTTCGAAATCAGAGAGCTCCGAACTGCGTGGCATCTTGCATGCGACTGGTTGCGTTGTTGTTTTCCACACGATATTTAACGGCTGCGGCCGTGGCGTGTATCAGAACCGCAGATATCGTCGATTGCAGGGGTATCCAATTACTTGTTGGTAGATATTGTATATAGAGAGCAAATCTCTATCAAAACATGTTATTTTTAATCATTTTTTTCTTTTGAGCGATAATTTCTGCTTAAAATAATTTCTTGGATACAAAAGGAAACACGTTACAAAATTTAAAGGGCGTCAAGAGCCCTCTGCGTCCGAGTCAGATGAAAGTACAAGGTCTGGTACACAACTGAGTTCGCAAAAATGAAGTGCCACGACCAATGTCAACAACTTTACTTCTGACTCAGAATCTGGGTGCCCAAGCAGCAGAGTTGTCAGAATTGTTGGTTTTTGAGTAGACGTCCGAGAAGGACTTGGGTTTCAGTCCTAGGTAAGGCATGGGGGGCGTGCTTGTCCTCCGGCGCTTACCCTCACTGTTCCCTTGAACCAGTGGCGTTCATTATTTTTCTGATTCGGGTACTAACGATCACTATAAGCCGTTGGTAATTTTGGGGCCAATGGTTCCAGGGAAGGGAAAGAGCCGGCGTCATCAGACAAGCACACAATTCACTCCTAAAATCGGGACATGAACCCGGGCCGACCTCGGATAAATTAATTAAAAGGGAGCGCTTCAGACTACTTGACCACCGGAGCCGCTAGCTCTTAACCCTTTAACTCGGTGGAACGGATTAACTCGGATTTATCAAAATGAATTACAGTCAGCTCGAACGAATATATTTGCTGTCTAAGAAGTGGGCTGAATACGGCTCGAACGAGTGAAACTCCGCATCAGAAAATGTTGCTTCCGCCTTTAGCTTTGTTATTGAAAGTGGGTGTTTTAGGGGGCGACTGACATTAATCCTTTCTGACTGATTACCTGCTAAGAGGGCTGTGACAAAGACAACGAGCCTAAGAAAGTGAAGAGAAGATTTTTGATTCACTTGTTTCTACCTAGTGGCATGATGTCCGTGTCAGGAAGACTAGCCCTTTCTCACCATGCCATTGGTCATGGAGCAGAGAATAAAGGACTAAAAGAAAGCTCTTATCTAAAGTGACAGGTTTAAAATCGGTATTGCTGAGATGGAAATTGAAAAGGAATTGTTTGGCCGTAGCTTTCGTAAAACCCGACCGCAATGGGAACATTTCTGTTTGGTGACCGCAGACAATTTTGGATTCCATTTGATTCAGGCACATCTGCCACTTAAGGATGTCTTTAAATGAGTGTTATGATTCATCTTCTGCGATAGATGGCGCAAAAAATCAGTCCTTGGGAGTGACTTTTACGCCTTGAGTGACTGCCCCAGAAGTTGGCGTCAGCGAATCACTGGATACCTCACCATATTCAGAATGGCAGCGGTCTCTCGTCGGCTCAACAATGAAAAGAAAAAATAAGCGCTGTTACGCTTTAACCAATGACGTTATTTGGGGGATGGAGCTCAATAACTAGGCAGAGTTTCTATAGCTCAAATTCAGGGGTTCTCCGCTAATGTACAAATTTTCTCTTGAAAAATTTTTGGCTCTTTAAATGATTTCTCTTTGGCTCAGATAATTAGAAAAATCAGGCATAAATAAGAGATTTCGTTGCTTCCCGACAGAAACACTGCTATACTAACTTATAGCGCCATCTAGCGCCAAATTGGAATGCTTTCGAGTCAGATAAATTGAATTAAAAAAAAATTATAACAAATTTTTCGGAATAATAACTGTGTTACATATTAGCTATGGGTAGTTTTTATTTATGTTCAAAATTTAAAATATTAAAAAGTAATAGTCTTCTAGAAAATGTGCACAAAAGAGTTTACATTCCAGATATAGGGTAGAAGATGAACCCTAACACTCATTCAAAGACAGCCTTAAAGGGTTAAACTACAGACGGACGATTGCTTACTCCCTTAATGTTACTCATCGTGGTCGTTAAACATTGAATAAAAAATAAAATAAAAAGGGACTTGAAACGTACTTGTTGTGTGTCATCTACATCACACCACCTTTCATGGGCTTTCAGCAGCGTAAAGGAAAGGAAATACAGTATATCGAATGGTAAATCAACGCAAGGGTGTTGAATTCTCTATTTCTGTTAAACAATAACCAGAGGAGAAGAAAACTTAAAATCTAGAAATAACAAAACAGGAGGAGTTAGGAACACGATTGTAAATCAGATTATTAACTACCTTGAAGGGCCTGACCCTGCGGCGATCACGATCTTTCGTTACAGTTCACTATCGTCATGCCACAAAAGCCTTCAAGTAGTGATGTCATGTATCAGGCCAATGCTTTATGACCCCACTTTTGAAATCAAGGAGGGTCGTCTAGAGACTGAGGCAGAAAAAGCTGCCTCACGGAAGCACCTGGGCAGAAGCAGACTTCCTTGCTCTGCAACAACCTTGACTCATATTCCGCACGGTGCTTGTTCAACCTATTTGCATATACAAATGTCATTTTGTTTATCTAATTCCTTATGGAAACAGGCGTGGGTTTTTTTGTCTACATCTCTCCCTTTAGTTTTAAGGAATTAAAACTTTTTTCTGTTTTGTTTTATTATGTTTGTAATGAAATGCTCCATGTTTGTAATGAAATGCTCCCTGTTTGTTCGAGAATTTTCGCTTTTTCGGAATTGGGCCTGGGATGAAACATGTGTGGCGAATTTATCTCACGGCGCTGATTCTATTTCTTTCTTAGAATCAGTGATCCCAGATTAGAGATGGATGACTTCTGTGAAAACATAAATTTGTCTGTGATAGGGATCGAAGCCGTGCTCCCTCACTCCGGAGTACGATGCTCTCCCAAATAAGCTACACGGAATGTATAGCTGCAGATTTGTCGTCCCGACACGTGCTTTACCTCTGTAGTACGACACACCATCTCCCTCTTAATTCATTTTTTTTTCTTTTAAGCTGAGAACGAACTTTCATTAATTCTAGACGATGTGAGAAACAAACATCACACATTTTTCCGAAAAACCCAATGGCCGGTAGATCCATTTTTACGTTTGGACGCCAATGTGGAAACACAAATTTGTCCGTGAGGCCGGTCGAAACCGCGCGCCATCACTCCGGAGTAAGTTGCTCTCCCAACTAAGCTACACGGGCAGAATGTATCGCTGCAGATTTGTCGTCTTGACACGTGCTTTACCTCTGTAGTACGTCACACCCCTTATGTGCTTAGATAGCCACTGTGATCGTTAAACCCAGAAACAAAAACAACAAAAAAAGAACAGGGGAAAAGTTCATAGTAAAAAAAAAAGAAAGCTTACTGTTTATTTAAAGAATTGTGATGGCAATTTACCATGGTGTCTGTTTTAAAATATTTATACTAATGATAAAAAGAAGTGTGGCTTCAGTTATTTGTAAGAAACTGCAACCTGCAAGCAAAGCCAGATTGGGCTACCCGACGGCCAAGTGATTAGAGGCGTGGGATTTTTGAGCAGTTTCTATTTAGGAGTAAGTGTGATGGCAAAGCGTGTGTCTCCTGGGAACATCCTGAATTTTAATGTCATGACCAGATAGCAGAGCTTTCGTCAACATTTTCATCAGCTCATGATTTCGTCTAGAATCAAGCAATGAGAAAGTTGTATTTTAGAGAGCCTCAAACCCAATGTTATTCATACATACTTATGCACAAAAAGGTGAACAAAAACAGTAGATCACAACAAAACAGAAAAAAAAATGTAGAATCTTATAATTGCATTTCATGCGAATTGTGAAAGTGATCCTATAATCCTTTTAGATAGACAAATTTTCTTTTAACTCACTCCGCGACGTTTTTTGCTGGATGTACAAAGATATGTATGTATACTGTATGTATAATCACTCTCAACCATTACCAACAAACTGCTGGATGAAGGTCTCCCTAAGTTTCTTCCACAACGGTCTGTCTTGAAGCAGTCTCTTCCATGTCACTGCGGCAGGCTTTGAAATTTCATCCTCTCATTTCCCTCGTGGTCTTCTTCTGGGTCCTTTCCTGTTCCTTGGTATCTAGTCTAAAATTTCGGTTTTCCATTGGTGGTCAGTTCTTCTTGCAATATGTCCAGCCCATTGCAATTTCAGGAATTTTATTCTGATCATGATGTCTTCTATTCTTGTCAGTTTCCTTATCCACGAGTTCATTTTCTTATCTTTCCTGGTTACCCCAAGCATGCATCTCTATGCATTTCGAGATTTTTCAAAAAATGTTAGGTGTGGTACTCTATTGCCTGATTGACAATATAAAACCTTGCCATTTACTCACTGAGTGAGTCGTGTGAAGAGAGGTTAAAATGAAATCGAGTAATAAAATAAAATACATATTCAAGTTGCTGAAATATAGGATTTATTGTTTTTTCGGGTAGAATGGTACCGGAGTGCGGATTATTTGAGGTATCATAGTAGTCAGGAAAATTTGAAATGACCCTAGGAAAAAATTCAGAGGTTTTTAAAACCAAGCAATAATTGCAGATTTTCTGATTCAATGGTGAACAATTTGCTATAAGTGTTTTTAAAAGGCAGTAAACTAAAATTATCGGATTGTCTATATTTTTTAATTTTCGTTTATTCCTTACTCCATGTGCAGAGTTGAAAACTGGCCAAAAATTTTGCACCTGGACCCGGCCGTCATATAATTGGACACGACCTGGACCTACGTCGTAGCTCCATGTGCAGCTTTGAACTATAAGTTTGAATATATCATCATCATCATTATTGTCAATCATTATATCAATCCACTGTTGCGTGAAGGTTTCCCTAAGGTTTTCAACAAAGGACAACCTTAGGCCTGTCTTCTCTATCCACTCTTCTCTCACGTGGTCTTTTTTCTGGGTCTTTTTTCTGTCCCTTAGAATCCAGTGAAGAATTTCTGTTGTCCATCGGTGGTCCGTTCTCCTGGAAATATGTTCAGCCCATTGTCATTTGATGTCTTGCACTCCTGACATTTTCCTGATCTACGAGTTCCTCTTTTTATCTTTCTTGGTTACACCAAGCATGCTTCTCTCCATGCTTCTTTCAGTTGTCCGTTGTCTTCGTATGTCTTTTTTAGTTAAGGTCCACGTCTCTGCTCCGTACGTAAGCACTGGAAGGATGCATTGATTAAACACTTTTCTTTGAAGACATAATGGCGCATTGTTCTCAAAAATTGTGTTGCTTCTTCTAAAAGCTCTTCAACCAAGTTTTTTACGTCAATTAATTTCTTCATCAATGTGGCTCTCGCTTGATATCTGCTTTCCAAGGTAAATGTAGGAATTGGTTATCTCCATCTTTTCCCCATCCATTGATAAATCTCCATTCCTTGTAAAAACGTTATACTCTACTTCAGTTTTGCGTTCTGAAAGTTAATTTTTAATCCCATTTCCTTGCCCTTCTTAGCAAGTTCCTGGATCATACTTCGCAGCTCTGAAATATTATTTCAAAGATCCCTAAAGGGTTCTTTAAAGTATTTTTTTCTTTTCATAAATAAAACGGAAATAAAACCGGGTCAAAATCGGGTCGGGAACACCTTGACCCGACCCATTGACCCGTGACCCGTTTCCATCTCTGTCCATGTGCTGGGATAATCGATTTTTTCTAATTTTGGGAGGGCAGGGTAGAGTTTATATGATCCACACTGTGTGAGAGAGAGAGATAGATTCTTAGGGCTTCAAGCAGTCGTCCGTTCCTAATTCGGGGCAGCTGGTTCCAGGAAGCGAACAGAGCCAGTGGCACCAGAAAAGCATACCACCCAAGCACAATCCGGGACTTAAATTCTGGCTCACCTCTTGAATGAAAGGCTAGAAGCCAGCGCCTCAGATCATTAGTCCACTGGAGCGGCGAAAATTGGTAGTACGCAGTAGTAATATTCGACTTGTTTAATGAAGAATTTTTTGCAATATGCTTTTTGAAATTTTCCTGTTTCAACATTAAAACATATGAATAATAAATTGCTTATTTCATTAAGTTTAGATATGTTATGATTATCTGATCGATATTTTTGGAACTGCATAGAGGAGTTTTAAGCTTGGGTGCAAAGGTGGTGTGATACGAACAATCGGGAAGAAAGAACTGCCTCAGTGCTTCTTCAGATTATGGCTTGAAAAAATATTAGGAGACAAATAGAAATAAATCATCCCATGGAACAGGAAAGGCTGGAAAACGAAAGTCCATGTTTCGCCAGTTTTTACAGCTATTAGGCATTTATATTCTCTAGGTTTTCCTTGAGAAGCTGATAAGTGCCTATTGGTACTGCGAAGCTTTTAGAAGGAAAAGGATAAATAATGCAAAATGAATGTTATCTATAGTTGAAATGAATGAATTGAAGCAGCGGTAGCAGGAAAAATGAGGAAAACACGAAAATCTCGTAATTCAATCCTTCGTCTTTTTAATGTACTCAATGTCCAGACAAAGCACGGTGAACATTTGGTTTTAATGAGTCTAAAATGTATGTAATATACTATCTCTTGGTCACGTAGCTTGTTGAAAGACCCTTCGGCCATGACACAGGTCCTTCAGTATCTGCGCCCTTGCTTTTCACAAGTGGCTTAGGAAATCGTCTCGTTCTGAGCTTTAAAATTTTATTCTTAGAATAAAAATAACTGGTCGGCTTTCACTTATTAAAAATAATGGCCCGTTTTAAGAAGGTCAGAAGTTTCATCCTTGTTCAATCAGTCATTTATCGCTTTGTATGAAAAAAAAAAGGCAAGGTTCAACTGGTTATGCAACATTGCTATTTCGGTTTCACTGGAGGTGCAAGAATTTTTTTCTGATTCTTACAAGGAAATAATTTCAACACGGAAATTCCGATTTAAGAGAAGCAGGCTGATTACCAAGTAGTTAGCTCAGGGGTATTTTCGTTCCTCCCTTCGGACGAGCGTTCGTCAGCTATGACGTATGTATTTGGAAGTACCAGATGCCTTAGGCTTCTTAGTAATGAAACCACACTTTTCACCTTGGAATCTATACCCCAAAAAAAGGAATGGGCGACTTCTTCTATCCTTAGATGCTAATTGAAATCGTCATGAAAAAAAAAAAAAGAGTAGAAAACTCCGTAAGGGAAAATGCGATGGCATTCATATCATCTTTACAGAAATTCGATTGTACTATTCGTGGTTGATTTCCCATTTCTTTCGGAATCAGCATTTCTACAGTGCCCTGTTAGTTTACTACAACAACCACCTTCATACTATTAGGGGTATGCAAAAGTTTCCACCGTTTTAAGGAGAAAGGAGACAGGAACAATCAAGAATCCAGTACATATTTATTCAACGAAATATTGGCCGTTAGCATCAATGACCTTTTGCCATTTTTCAGGCAACAAATGAATGCCCCTGTGATAGGACTCGGGTTTTGAGCTGAAGAACACATTAATGAAATTTTCCTCCTCTGGAACTGTGGTGAACCGCTGTTGGGCTAGGACATGTTGAATAGAGCGAAACAGATGAAAATCTGAGGGTGCAATGTCCGGAGAGTAAGCCGGGTGCGTTAAAACCTCCCAGCGCAACTGTTCAAGGGTTGATTTCGTGTTTGCATCGACATGTGGTCTGGCAATATCGTGTAACAGGATGACTGGTCGGCGTCTTTTACCTGTCCATGGACGTTTTTCGCTCGATTGCGGAGTTCAGTTTCATCAACTGATCGCTATATCGTTGTGCATTGATTGTTTCGCCCGGTTTCAACACTTCGAAGTACAGCACTGCATGCATATCCCACCACACACACAAATCACCTTTTCCCCGTTGATATCCTGTTTTGCAGTGGATGTTGATGTCTGGTCCGGGTCGACCCAGGATTGCTTGCGTACGGGGTTATCGCAATAGACCCATTTTTCAACCCCGGTGACACTTTCCACAAGAAATTCTTCCCTTGAAACCTCTTCAGCAACGACATGCAGATGCCCAATCGTTGACCAATATTACGCTCCGTTAAAGTATGCGGAACCCACTTACCAATCTTCTGGATCTTCCCCAAGGCCCGTAGACGCCGTGCCACCGTCGACTGAGCCACTTTCAAACGTTTCGCCAGTTGCGTGGTCGATTGTGTGGAATTATCTTACAACAGCGATTCCAGCTCCTCGTCTGCGAGTTCGTGCGGTGTACCTGCACGTGGCTTGTCTTCCAAGCTTAGATCATCTTTCTTAAACCTGGCAAACCATTCTCGACACGTCCGCTCACCCGTAACCGTTTCGCCATGAGCCTGACATATTGAACCATATGCTTCAATCACACTTTTCCCTAAATGAAACACGAATAACAAACAGTACCGCAAATGAACTTTATCGACCGCCATGCTTGGCTTCATGTACAAACTCACAGCACCGGTCGCCTGCCGGTTACCCCTACAGCGCCTGCTAGCGGCGGCGGCGGCGGAAACCTTTGCATACCCCTAATGCATCTATGAAAAATGAGCAGTTTCATATGGTGTAGATATTGAAATGGCATTTCCATATGTGAGAATTGTGTTTCAATAATTTTCAATCAGAAAAAATTATATACGATACACAAATCTACCATAAGTAGAAATTTAAGTATATTATTAATTTCTCAGTCCCTTTGGTTATTAAATTTGTTTAAATGGGAGATAAGATTCATTGTTATATAAATCAATATATATACCAAAGTGTGGGTTAACAGAATTTTTTTTTAATTTTGTCTAAAATCTAACCCTTTAAGCGACCGAAGCACCTGAACCAAATGTTGCCAAAATTTTCTGCGCTCCGAAAACAGAAATGTTAACATAACGATAAGGTTTTACGAAAACTACGTCAAAACAATTTCTTTTCCCCTCTCATATCAGCTGTACCGGCTATAAACCTGACACAATTGATATGCGCTCCGTTCACATGCAGCCCTTTACTCTCGATTCCATGACTCAAGCCATGATGGGAATGGCTGATCCCCCTAACATCATCATGTCACTGGGTAAAAACAAGTGATTCCAAAATCTTTTCTCTCCTGTTTTAGGTCCATCACCATTAAAGCTGGTAATCTGTCAGAAAGGGATTGGTGTCAATCACCTCGCTAAAAGACCACTTTGGATAACAAGGCTAAGCAACACTTTCTGAAGCGAAGTCTCACTCATTTTAGCCGCGTTTAGCCCATTTCTGAGATAGCGAATGTACACTGCCCGACAGAGAAAATGCCACACCACTAAGACGTAAACGCAGTGCCATGCAAATTGCAGGATGGGTGCACACGTACAAGTTATTCAAATGATTGCATTTGCAGGCCAATCGCACGAACGGCGCGCGGGATAAATTCGGACAACCAGCCAGCGAGGCCATCAGTCGAGACGTCGTCACGGCCGCGAGAAGTGAGTGGTTCTGCTGTAACCGTGTCTGGAGAACGAACAAGGGGTGCCAATGCTGATAAGATGCCGTCGTACGCGATTTCGTCAAACTGATGAGTTCACGAGAGGTGTCATCGTAGACCTTCGTACCGTAGGATGGTCCTTGCGTCGTATTGCGGAAGAAACGCAACACGATGCCAAAACAACCGTCGGTCGCATTTGGAGACAGTGGTCCCTGAAAGGATTTGTGCAACGTCATAGGGGTACAGGAGCACGGAGACGGACGTCCGAGCTCACCGATCATCGCATCTGACGTCATGCCATAGCGGAGCCATGGCAAACAACGGGCGACATCTTGCGGAGTGTACAGGGAGGATTTGATGCTCCGATATCGACGCGGACAGTGTCGCGCCGATTGGGTGCGTCTGGTTTGCTGTCCAGCCGTCCGTTGCGAAGGCTACCCTTAACAGCGGGCCATCATCGTTACCGCTTGGCGTGGTGTAGCTCCAGAGCTGCGTGGGGTGCCGAATGGAACAGTGTGGTGTTCAGCGACGAATGGCGGTTCTGTCTCACCAAGGATGATCGCCGTGTGAGAGTCAGGAGGCAACGTGGCAAATGGGAGGATTCCTCCGCTATTGTGGAGCGCCACATAGCCCGGCAACGTGAAATCATGGTGTGGGGTGCTATCAGCGCTAACAGCTGCTCACAGCTGGTACACAGTACGGGCACATTGACGACACGCCGCTATATTGACGAGGTGCTGCGGCCCGTGGCACTACCGTATCTACAGGGCATCCCAAACGCCGTTTTTCAACGGAATAACGCCCGGCCACATACTGCTCGGATGAGCCTGAATGCTTTACACGGTGTGCGGATGCTTCCTTGGGCAGCACATTCCCTGACCTCTCGCCCTTCGAGCATCTGTGGAATACGATTGGACGTCGGATGCGTACCCTCTCTCCCCGGCAAAATGAAGATGAACTTTGGACTCGGATCAACACCACATGGTCCACGATATCCCAGGACTCTATTCGGACTTTCGATGCCACGTCGGATTCAACGCTGTAATGCTAAAAATGGCGGCCACACTCCTTATTGATCATCGTGTATATTCGGCCACTGGAGCCTAGTCTGTATGTGACAATTAAATCATTTGTACAGGACCTACTTGGCTATCTGTGTCTGCAGTTTGGACTCTTTTCGAGCATTCCTTCATGGTGTGGCATTTTCTCTGCCAGGCAGTGTATTTATTCTAACGGATTCCACATCATTTTGCTAATCCCGAGTTAATTCGTTTCAGACGATTAATGGGTTAAGAAAAGTAGCTATCCAGGAAAAATTGAAAAATTCGAGCAATTGCATAAATGATTGATTCAATAATTCTGTGCTTGAGATATGTTATGTGAAATTAAATCAACTTCACTGCATTACATACCTATGTACGTATGTATAACTGAAAGTACACGGTCGTATCAGAATAATATGACCGCTGCCCGAATCACAGTGTACCCGCCCAGGCGAGTCACAGGGTGCACGTAACAAGGTTGACCACACGGAGATATAAGCGGCTGAGCAGGACTGATTAGCCATAGTGTGTAACATGAGCACAATGGGCAGAGGTAGTAATTTGACGGACGTTCGAAGAGGAATGATCATCGGCTACCGTGCCAAGGGTGGAAGCATCTCAGAAACAGCTGACCTCGTGAGCTGTTCGCGAGGTGCTGTAGTAAGGGTGTACCAAGAATGTACCGCTGGCACACCGGGTACCTCCCGACATCATTACTGAGGAGCCCCACAGGCCATCGACCCCAGAGAAGAACGTCGCCTCCGTTGACTGGCAAGGGCAATCGACGCTCAACAGTGCAGCAATTGACCACGCAAATGAATGCTGGGCACCCAGGTACGTATCCCCAATAACAGTAGAGTGAATTTTGTTAAACATGGGTCTCCGGAGTCGACGCTGCGTCAATGCGCCCATGCTAACCCAGGTCCATCGGCAACGACGTCTGCAGTTCTCGTGGGACTACCGTAATTGGGCAGCGGAAGAGTTGAAAAGTTTGCCTTGTCCGACGAATCGAGGTTTTTACTCCACAGAAGTGACGGGCTGTGGCGGATATGACGTCAGACACACGAGGACCAACACCCGGACACGCTTGTCGGTCAAGTACAGGCCGGCGGTGGCAGTGCGCATGTCTGGGGGATGTTTTTCGGTATAAATTGGGACCGCTGGTACCACTGGATGGGTCCCTTAACGAACCTGTCCATTCTCTCTGACCACATGCATCCCCTCATGTTGGACGTTTACCCTGGTGGTGATGGTGCCTATCAACAGGACAATGCGCCGTTTCACGTCGCTAAGGGGTTGCGTGACTGGTTCCAGGAACACGACAGCAATGTCTCCGTTCTCCCTTGGCCGGCGAAATCGCCCAACCGCAATCCCATAGAGCACTTGTGGGACTACTTCGATCGCCAGGTTCGACGTGCCGACCCACAACCACATCACGCCTGGGACCTCCGTGCTCTGCTGCTGTCCCAATGGGCACGTGAGCCTCGAGGGTCTCATTGCGTCCATGCCACGCCGTCTCGCAACTGTCATCCGGGCTAAGGGTGGTTATTCCCATTATTAGATAAATGGTCATATTATTCTGATATGACTATGTATAATTTTCACTGATAGGTATTCATTTATGGCACGGCATTCGGGGTAGAAGCAAAGAGGCTCCCGGGTTTCAGTGGAACCCAAGTAGTATAAAAAGCCGGTTCTGCGCCAGTGGAGGATCAATGTTAACGTATGGCATCCTCCACTTTGGTAGGTGGAGGATCACGAGGTAGCGGAGGATCACATCTTATGCCATCTTGGGTGATTACTTGGGGACTGATAACGTCATGGAGATAAAACTGCGCCGTCTTAAGATGACATCATAGGGGAGAAGAGTTGGCGTTATGGTTAAATTAGTATTTAACTATGCTGTTTTGGTACGCAGGGTGGATGACGTTATGTTTCATTTTTTTATCTAACATGTGTTTGCGGAAACTTTTCTTTCAATCCCTCGTCTCGTGAATTTTCCGTTTTAGTTCTTTCGGGTAATTTTTAAATTTTGAATGTTTTTTTTTCAAATAATTTCTTTTTCTTCATGTATTTTAATATTTTTTACAATCCTTCAATAAATAGCTATATACACATGTACGTTCTGGTGTTGGACGACACCACTGTTCTGGTGGATGACATCATGTTTCTCCGGCCAGCGTCATTTTCGACCTATCGGAAATTTAACTGAGTGTGAGTTTTTGCAAATTCTTGTTTTATTATATCAAACTTTTTTACAGATGATTCTTTCATTTTTCACACTTAAATAATTTTTCTTTAACGACGTTCAGAGGCTTTGGTTTAATGCAAGTTAGCGAAGGAATATTCGGAGCTGATTGTATCCGCAATTCGATCAGCTATTATTTCTTTGCGTATGATTTATTTTTGAATGTAACTTTCGCTCGTGATTCGTACATTTCTTTTATGTCTCCATCCTCTACTAGGGAATTTTATTGATTTATTTTTTCTTAAATGGTTCCTTTTTTTTTATATTTCATAAATTATTTTCCCCACTTAGCGAAGTTTTTCATATCACCATTTCTTCTAAAATATCGCTTTTAAGAAACGCTCAACGACTTGATATTGCAAAATGTACCAAAACTTCAATTTTTTGTTACCCTACATAGCATAAATTACGTTTCTTACTTGCTTTAAGTATTTCTAAAAGCTTGCATGTACGTGAATTATGCATATTTTTTTTTATTCTATCCTAGTTTGTTGTACTTTTTTTATTCATAGACCAAACAGAAAAGCATTCATTCTCAAGACATAAATTTTAAAAAGTTCGTACTTACACTAAAATTTGTTTTCTTTGCGGTACACTTTCTGTATATTTTTCTAATTCGACAGAAAAAACATTCATTCTGGAAACAGCGACAAAGTCCGTACTTCCACTAAACATTATATTCTTACTGAAAAATGTTTTTTTCTCTGTGTAGCATTTTGCTAACTCATCAGAAATGCAATTATTCCCAACCCCCATAGCGAAAATAAAGAATGACTTACATATTTTCCCTGTACAACGACTTAATTTATTTTCCGAAATGCTATTCTGTTTACGTATTTCTTTAACTTTGCTTTGTAACTGCTATATACTCTACTTCTATTTTTTTCTTCATAGGTCTTTTATCCTGTTTCTTTTCAAAAAAAAAATTTTTTTTTCTTAACGACTTTATCTCCCTCACTTTTCCATACAAATTTTCCTAACATTAGAAATGTAACAAAAACTTCAGATATTTTTTAGTCTCTCCAACATTTATTCTCATGTCATATCAACTAAAATATCATACTTGATCAAAAAACATATTCTTAACAAGTTATTTTTACTTTTTTTCATGTATTACTAAATATTTATGGCCAACTCACCTCACCAAAGTCAGTATGAACACACCTAACCACATTCCTTTTCCTCATTTATTTCGCTTTACATCGAGATGCGTCAAAACTTCATGTATATTTCATTCACTCAAGGACCAGTTCTAACGTTTCAGACATCACACAACATGTGAAATCTCTGTGTTTGCTGTATTTCCTTTTAGGCGTTAACTTTCGTTTCCCCTTACTTTCGTTTTAAATAGGTGCTCTCTATCGCATCTGTTTTCTCAAACACACATCATTTATTTAATTACTTCAAGAACATATTAGTATTGAACATAGGGAACAGTCAATGGTATTCTATGTGTCCTCTTGATTTTTATAAACGAACAGACAGCAAGAAGTTTCCCACGCTAAAACAAACATCGTCAATTCGTTGCTTTCTTGTCTTTTTTCACATCAGATTCTATAGTTCCACTTCAATGAATATTCTTAACGCTTCACCTTGCATACAGACATTTTTTCTCTATTCTTAGAAGCTTTTTCCTGAAAACAATATTTAAACCTACTAACTATTATTAAACCTAAAACAATAATATACACTACTAACCCAAAACAGAGCTTTGTTCACAGTTCACATCGCATTGATTTGTGCAGGGTACTATAACTTTAATCACTTCATCTGGTATTCCACAATTTAAAAAAAGAATTCTTGTGGTCACAATAAAAGTCTTAGTTTTGTTATTAATGGGAAAATGAACTGCATGAATTTTTCTTTTAAATTATGTGATGGTTATTCCTTAGAAAATCCCGAAAATTCTTTACCATACAGAATGATCATTGTGCATAGTGCGCCCAAGTATAGAAGAACCACAGGATCCATCGGTGTTGAGGAACCTTCTTCTTCAGTTCGATGGATTATAATTTCGTGCTAATTTCTATTTAATGTCATAGTGACTGGATTTTTTTGAACAAAGTGTTTACCACTGAGTAAACCAACCGTCGTATTGAAGTTTGTTGGAAATTCTTCGCAAATCTACGCGACCTCCAAATTATCAAGAAAATTGTTACGTGCGATGAAAAATGGATCTACTTCAATAATCCGAACAGCGAAAAGCAATAACTTTATTAATGTCAACCCACACTTCGTTCCCCAAAGAAAGTGCAATTTCAAACGAAGGGCACATTGTATGTTTAGTGGAGATTTGAGAGCACACTATATTTCTTTCCCAACGAACGTGCCATCAGTGCCAACATCTAGTCAACACAACTTGAGCACGCATGTTCTGTGATGTTTGAACGCTGCCCAGATTTGGTATACAGACAATAGATAATCCCCCAGCGTGACAACGCCAAGGAAAACTTAAAGAACTGGTACCTGAGTTTCTCCTTCAGCCACCGTTTGGTCCGGATCAAGCTCTTTCCGATTACCATCTTTTTTTTTTTGTAGTGTCAAAGCATGAGGCAGTATTGTGTCAACATGAGGGATTCACTTCATCAAATTATCGAACGTATTCAATATGCGGAGGTGACAAATATATGCATACCTTGAACTTCATACGTATATATAGAATGCTTTTCAAAAATATTTTTGATTTTTGGGAGTTTGTTTGGAGTTTTGTATATATATATATATATATATATATATATATATATACAGTATATGCTTACATAAATGCATGCATGCATAAATGTGTGTTATGCGGTAAATCCTTAAGACAGGAATTGTTGATTAAAGCATTGAAATTGGGTGTCGATACACACTGAAAAGAGTTTTAAATTTGGGAAGTGCTGCGGAGGGAATGGGGGTGACGTTGACGTAAAATTTCAGTTCGAATTTGTACAAGTTTTAACTTTATGAAGGTATAAACGCTGCGGTACCCTGCCCAGTAACATTGTTTCTAAATTAGGTGATTACCAAAAGTGGAAGTTATTCTATTTCATTGAAACACAGGCGCGGACTGAGCCCCGGGACACTAGGAGAATTCCTGGTGGGCAGCCATATTCTGGGCAATTAGTTTTAATACTACTTCAGAAGATTAAAATTTCTTTGTACTTTACCGTGCTCATAGAAAATTCAGTTTTGCTGAGAAGGCGAAGCTTTTAACCACTGTAACTGGTTTTTCTTGTTTTTTTTTATTGGAGGTTTAACGACCACCGTGAGCAACTCAATGGGCTATAAGCAGTCGCCCGTCCCTAATTCAGGGTCATTGGTTCCAGGGAAGGGAGAGGACCAGTGCCGTAAGACAAACACAACATCCATGCCTCACCGGGATTCAAACCCGGACCCCGTTTGGACGAATGATCAGAGGCCATCGCTTAGACCACTGCGCCACCGGGGCGGCGTAACTGTTTCGAAATGCAAAAGAAAGAAAAATCTTACAAGATTTCTTTTTTACGCTTTCCAGCCGTAGGTTGAAGAAGCGTATATGCTCCAGCTTTGTCTGTCTGCACGGTAACTCGCATAAAAATGGTTCCATTTCGATGAAAGTTTAGTATGTGGTAGGAGAGAACCTGGGAACGAACCCTATTGAAAATGGAGGAAATGGAGTCAAAGGTCAGGGCATAGGAGCGAGATCCATTCCATCGTCTTTATGCGTGATAACTTACGTAAAAATACTTCGATTGCGACAAAACGTTATCATGTTGTTCCGGAGGTATACTGAACCGATTCTGTTTAATATAATTGAAATGGGGTCAAAGGCACAGGAGCGGGATTTATTACACAGGTATTATCCTCATAACCTGAGTAATGATTTCTGGTATGTTGGAAAGCGTATTATAATCAGTGCATTGCATAATTTTACTAACTTGTTTCTTCTTCTATTAAACCAAATACTGTTTTTCACGCCAAGATTTTTTTTATTAAATTTTATTAGATAAACTAACACTGCAGTCCATAAAAATGTGTGTGTGTTGAGCTATAATCAGGCAGAATGTTAACTAATTATTGCTCAACACAAAAGCTGAAGAAACTCGTAGACTTAATGTTGAAAAGACGTTTGAAAACAAAATGATGAAGGTCGCATACCGTTAATTTTAGGATTGGGATACCTTGAGAATTCTTTCCACATAGTGAGCTGCAAAAAATCTGCTTCCAAAGCCGTTCATGTATCGTCAGTACTCCACTGCTGAAACCTCAGCTACAATATAAGGAACTTTCAGAAACACATATTCTATTGAACACGGATACCGGAAACTAATTACTCGAATTAGATACACTTTTAAATTTTCTTTAATCACCACGTTCGTTCCCGACAAACAAGAAAATGACAGGGTTAAGCTCTTAGAGTTAGGAATCGTAGACTTTTTTTTTTTTTTTGCTGGTTCTTTGCTAATTCAGATTCTCTGAGAATAATTGGATGCTAGTTCAGATGCTTTCGGAGTAACTAATATGCAAAGAAATTTTCGAGTCATGAGTTGTATAAATTGCAGATAGGATAATCGTGTTCTTCTTCTTCGGAAAGGTATAACGAAATGCTGTCAGGAGTCAAAGGAAAAAAACAAATAAAACTGAACTTAATAAGTAGGAACTGTACACTAATTATACTCCAAATATTATAACTACACTAATAATCCGAATTTCTTGGCGTAGAATAGAAATAAAGCTCTCATTTGCGCCTAATTGTCTAGTCAAGTCACCGCGTTCAAATTGTTGAAACGTTCTATTATCCAATTTGCAGTTAGCTGTCTACCTTCCATAAGAAAGCCATCTGGTTGATGTGCGAAGGCTTGGAAAGTTTTATTTCTATTATACGCCAAGAAATTCGGATTATTAGTATAGTTATACTATTTGGAGAAAACTGAACTTTTGAAATAATGAATCACCTTGAAGCTGCCGATCGGTTCCAATCTTTACACATACAACTTCAGAAACGTTAAGACTTGAACTTCACGAAAGTTGAGACTAAATTAGCTTCTGCGTGAAACGATAAAATTTCCCAATCAGTTGTCTCTGAAACGGTCCTGTTTTATATTAAATTTAAACTTTACTTGACTGAGTACCAGACATCACCAACATACCGAGTGTCCCCAAAAAGATTGAAACAAGCTTTTATCTCTTCAACGGTTGATCATAGATACATACTTCCACTTAGAAAAATACTCAAAATGACGTAAAGACTTACAACATGGCAGTTGCACCATATGGGTGGCATTTGCAGAAAAATAATTAAATTTTTTTACAGTTTTCGCAGAGAAAAATGTTCATTCAAAAATGTCCTAATTAGTGGAAACAAAAAGAAAGAAACTAACCCCGTCATTCTGCTTACAAAACTCGCGGAGATATTCGCGATGAAAATTGTAAAAAATCTATCGTCTGGAGCGATAATTTCCTGCATGCCCGAGAGCTCTTCTCTTACTTGCTTTGAGTGCTACAAAGCTATGTAGCGAAACAAGCTACCGTTCGCCCGTAAAAGGACTCCAGATGATGCATTTTTTACAATTTCGATTGCAAATATCTCCGCGAGTTTTGCAAGTAGAACAACGGTTTTTTTTAAGATTAATTCGAACATTGCGCAACTTTTTTGAATTGAACTTTTTTCTGCGACGGTCGTATAAAAAATAAATGTTTTAATTTTTATGCAAATATCATACATAGGGGTGCAACTGTTATGTCGTAAGTTTCTACGCCATTTAGAGTATTTTTCTAATTGAAAGCATGTATCTGTGATCAACCGTTGAAGAGATTAAAGCTTGTTTCAAACTTTTTTGAGTCGCACGGCATATCTTCATCATCGGCAACCATTATCAATCCATTGCTGGATGAAACTCTCCCAAAGCCTTTTCCACAAACAAACTGTTTGTCTTGAGCCAGTCTCCATCACGTCACTCCTGCATGCTTTCGAGTTTCATCCTCGCATCTCCGACGCGATCTTCTGAGTATTTTTCAGCCCCTTGTTATCCAGTCTAAATTTTCAGTTGCCTATCGGTGGTCTGTTCTTCTAGTAATGTGTCCAGCACATTGCCGTTTCACGGATTTTACTTTGATCATGATGTCTTCTACTTTTATCATTTTCTTGATCCACGATTTCCTCTTCTTATCTTTCCTGGTTACACCAAACATGCATTTCTATACGATTTTCTCAGTTGTCTGGAGCCTCGGTGTGCCTTTTTTAAGTTTAGGTTCACGTCTGTGTATAGCGTTTTAATCTTTATGTCTGTGTTGCATTTCAAATCCTGCTCCGGGGCGGAATGTTCTCCCGATTGCATTACGCAGGCAAGCTTTTCGCTGCAACTGTGTCAATTTGACTCATAAGCCATCACTATAGTACGTCATGTTACGTAGTACGTTATCATCTCCATACGTAAGAAAGGGATAGATGCATTGATTAAACGGATTTCTTTTAGGGCATAATGGTAAAGTGCTCTTCAAAATTGTGCTGTTTCTGCCAAATGCTCTCCAACCAAGTTTTATACGCAGATTATTTTTTTCCTTAATGTGACCTTCGCTTGATTATTTTTTAATGCAGATAAAGATGCTCGTGGAATATAAAATGTGGCTCTCAAAGAAGAAACTGACCAGATGCAAAAAAAAAAAAAAATGTTTAAGGGTAAACACAATTAATCTGGAAGGTTAGAATTGTGGTATACTCCACAACAGGCATAGATCAGTTTTAGAAACTCGTTGTTCTCACGAAGGAGCAAAATTTAACTTTTGCTAATTTTTTATTTAAATAGCTTTTGAAAAGTCGAAGTTTTCTTTTTAATTCCGTTTTTTTTAATGAATCATCATTTAGTATTTTTTAAATGCCCTTGAACTTGATTTAAATGACAATTTTCTACCTTACTCATTTAATGATTTGAAATGTTCTACGTATTAGTAGCTATAGTTTCGCATATGTGCATTCGCGTATGTATATTTTTTCTTCACGTGAATTTTTATAATTTCACCAGGAGATAAATACCGTATTCCCTTTCTCGTAACTATAAAAATTTCCAAAGTCACTTTATATAAATAAACAAAAGATTAATTTAAAAGTGTTTATTGTATTTTTAGATACTCACCGCCAGTATACTTTTAACATGCATTTCCAGACGCAAAGTTTATTCTCAGGAGATCTCATCCATTTATACGTTACTGCAAATCCGCTAAAAATAAAACACATTTCTTTAAATTTCATCGTTACAATAATTAATCAGTTACTTCAAATAACAACGTGAAAAAATGAGAGAAATGTTTGGCATTTTATTCATAAAGTATGAAAAAAATATATAAACGGTAATACACGTTGAGCATCCTTTATCTGAAAATCCCAAAACTGGAAACCTCCGAAATCCGAAACTTTTTTCATGATACCATAAATGGAAAATTTCAGAAGGCTCCCAGACGTTGCACAGGTCTTCGAGCTTCCCGACGGTTGCCATACGCTGCCTAAGGCAAGCTACTTACCTTGGCCTAAGGTACCCTGGTTGGGGCTCTGATGCTGAGCTCTTTTGTAGTGAGAGACAAGCTGATTTTTTCGATTATTCTCATTAAAACAATTCGTTCGTTGACACTTCCGGTGAGCGATTTCCGCTGGGAATGACTCTGAGCATCGGCTCTGAGCGTGATCCGTTTGTGTCGTTCGTTGAAGTTTTTTTTATTTTTTTATTGGAGATTTCAAAATGATTTATCGGACCTGGCGGTACAGAGACATGACAAACAGGCAGACATAAACAGGATACAGATATTTCACATCAACAAGTACATATCATACATGATTTACAGCATGCCAAATGATCAATTTGCACAGAGCGATAGCCAGTGTTGATCAAGTAACACACAGTGAACAAGCACACATCAAACATGGTTTTTACTGTATGCTAAATGACCAATGTACACAGAGAGCCAGTGTTGGACAAGTAACGCATTCAGAGCCAGTGCCGAAAGACACAAACATCCACGCCTCGCCTGGATTCGAACCCGGACCCATCTCGGACGAATGATTAGAAGCTATCGCTTTGACCACTGCGCCACCGGGTCCGCCGTTGAAACTTCCCGTTTAGCGAACGTCTTTCAGTTTCGATTTATTCTTAAATCTTATGAAATATAAATTAATTTAGTGTTTAGACTTGGTTCTATCCCCAAGATTTCTCATTATATAGGTGTACAAGTACTCCAGAAAACCGAAAATATCCGAGAAACTTTTGGACTCCAAACATTTCCTGTAAAACGAAAACGGTTACATGATATGTGGGGTTTAATAGAGAAACTAAAGTTTTACGAGGGTGTAAATGTTTTCATCATATGTCACTCGAGAAAAGTTGACGTGCTTCAGCTGATGTTTTAAGGTTAAATCTGCCGTCATTGCTATGCAAACTCAGTATAGAAACATGGCAGAACATTTTTTGATGCAGGTAAGTACGTCCTGGATTACATAAAAAAACGACCTATCTCGTGTGAGTGACAAAAACGGGTAGATCATTCGTGAGTCCATAGGCGTAGCGTCCGGAGGGGAGGGGGTACAGGAGGGCACGTGCCCTTGTCAACTTAAAAATTGGAAAAAATAATAACCAGTCGTTTGTCTTTTAAATGTTATAAAGTGTGACATATAGCCAAGCGAACAATACTACGCAATAGCGAGCATTGTTATGACTGCTTTCCAGCAGTCATTCCGTACACAATAGCATGCAGTCATCTGATGATAGTTTTCATCATAAGATGACTGCATGAGGTGCTTTGAAAGGCATGCTTTTTTTCTCCTTCATTAGGGTGAAACAACCAAGCCTGGTATACACCTCGTAGTTTTGGATACATTAAACATGTAAAAGCCTAAATTATGGCAATTGAAAAGGAGCATTTGCGGGGAATCTATTTCCGAGAATAACCCCCCCCCAAACATCAGTTTACACTTTTTTGTGTCCCGCCCAAACATCAGTTTACACTTTTTTGTCCCACCCCCAATATTTCGGTCACGCTGCGCATATGTGCGAGTCTGTCGCACACAGTCCCCGTAAATCCACCGGAAGGACTACTTTTGAAATGCTTGTACTACGAGCCACAATACAACGAGTGCTTCGCACGCGACTGAAACTTGCGGCATACAAACTCTAATTCCTCACAAAATTGCAGTTAATGGTAACCTGTGCTCTCCGACATACACTGTGTAGTCACTGAATCATGACCAGCCACTAAAACTTCGTAACTCCTCCTTTCGCCGTCAGTAGACATCGATTCAATAAGGTGCCGAAAGCATTTAGGAGGTGTGGCCATCCAAGTTGTGCGTAATTCTGCCTTCAATGGAAGTATGGAGGTGATTAGTGTAATCAGACGCCTGATATGCCATTCCATAGTGTCCTATAAGTGCTCTATATGATTGATATCGGGAGAATTCGGAGGACAATCGATATTCAGGAAATATGAATTGTGTTCCTCAAACCATTCCTGCACAACATTGGACCTGTGACTCGGCGCATTGTCATCTTGGAAGACACTGTCGCCATTCGGGAGAAAAAGCAACATTACTGAGTGCACAGAGTGAGTAAGCAATTCACGATAGTGGGCACCAGTCGTGGACTCCTGGTGAATGTGGAACAACGATAGTGGGTATTGTTGTTCCACATTCACCAGCGGTCCAAGTTCCTGCCAGGTAAACATGCCCCACAGCATACAGCCGCTTCTACCAGCTTGCACTGTGAGACCATGCAGGATGGATCTAGTGCCTCATATTGTTAGCGCCAAATACGTACACGACCATCCACGGACTGGAGTAAAAAACGCTACTCGTAAGACCAGCACACTTTTTTCCAGTCATCCAACGTCCAACTTACATGGTCTTTGCACCAGGCAAGTCTTTGGTGCTGATGAACCGTGGTTAGGAGAGGATGTCGTTGGAGTCGTTTGTTGTTATAGCCCATACGTGCTAGCGTGCGGCGCATGGTCATGAGAGATACTTTCCCGTGTTGACCTATGTTGTATTAGGCAGTCAATTGTTGAACAGTTCTGCGTCTGTGGGCCTGTACAAAACGTCGGACCTGGTGCTCACTTCTCATATCGACCTTTCGCTGTCTTGTAAAGTTTTGCTTCCGGGTCGTTCTTTGGCCATTTTCATGCCAGTCCTGGTACACTACGGCGGCTCGCGAACAACCCGCCAGTTCAGCTGTTTGGGAAATCGAGGCACCCGCTCTCCGAGCTCCCACAATCTGTCCTTTCTCAAAGTCTGATAAATTCTTCTGTTTATCAATCATGCTCCGAATTTTATTACTTGCAGATCAGAACAGATCATATGTAGAGGATTTTAGGAAGGGAGTGTCTGACTCCAGGTCTTAAATAACACCTAGAAATAGGAAGCTAGAAGATTTGTGCTAGAGTGCCCGATTGGCAAGTGACACGGAAGCGAGGTAGAAAGGGGAAGGAAGAAGCCCTTATTTATTACTAGGGTGCCAGTACCCGGGGCCCGACGGCTTAACGTGCCCATCCGACGCATGGCGGATATTTAATGGTTCGAGCGTTCGTACCTGCCTGGAATCGAACCCGATGTCTTCTCCCTGGCAGCCACAAACGTTTACTACTAGGCTCTGCTCGCACCTTACACAGTATATGCTACCTTGGTCGACCAATCCCGTCCTCTTAGAAATCACGTGGTCAACGGGCCGTATCCACTTTTGGTAGGGATGGTCATAATTCAGTGATCACTCGGTGTATGTTGTTTATGGAAAGCGTATTCTTCTCAGACGTGGATGCTTTCTGATTATCTGGGTAAATCAGCACGCCTAATATTTGCATATGGGGCAGCAAAAACCCCGCGCGAATTTGTGATGCACATCGTGCAAAGCTCCAAGATCACAGCTTGGAGTGTGTGGAAGCACGACTGGGAGTATCGGTTCTTTCTGTGTTTCAGAACACATAGTCAGGTCCTGCTCAAGCAGGCATGCAATGCAAGTAAGCTTCTTCGGGGGTGGGGGGTGGACAACGCACATTTTGTAACAGTTTTGATATCTGTGTGGAGGAAAAATATTTCTGGTGTTCTTATAACCTTATTTCGTTTTATAGCCGATAAATGGGAGTGGGGTTTTTTTTTCGCAAAAGCGGTACTGACCAATTTATCCAGCCTCCAGCTTTGGCCACAGACTATCCTGATTTCTCGCATCAACGAGAAATTCTTTTTTTTTTTTTTCCGAGAAAACGAAATACAGTGTTTATTTACCCAAAACCCCTTCCTCTCCTCTCAGTTCTGCATTTTCCATTAAACAAAAGAAGCTGCTACTTGGAGCGACAGTTAAAGTTGGGCGAAATTTCGCTCTCCAAAAATTTCACGAAGCACCTTTCCCCCCCCCCTCATGAATAAAGATGTAAAGGACATTGAGAAATTATTTGCTAATTTTTATCAGTGTCTAGAATCACTCTGAGCAGAGAGAAGGATCGGGGCGCTGACTCAGGTTAAGTATATCTAGTACATCACCTAATAATTTTACGAGGGGAAAAGTTCTTATTAAACATTTTTTAACACGAATGAAATCACCACTTCTCTCTTGAGAATTCGTTCCATTAAGTGCTTGGATGTTACTAAAAACACCTTATCTCCAAATTTTTGGAAGTAAAGTGGGGCAGAACAACCAAATGCGTGAGAGTATGTTAAATTCGGAAATATATAAATTTTCTCAGATGAGTGATATAAATTTTCTCTCCAGTGGAACGTTCACAAATAGGCGTCGAAGTGGCATGTTCGCATCGGGGCGCAAACATTTGTCAGGCTATCGGGGCGCAGATATTTGTCAGGCTATCGGGGCGCAAACATTTGCCAGGCTGTCGGGGCGCAAACATTTGCCAGGCTATCGGGCACAAACATTTGTCAGGCTATCGGGGCGCAAACATTTGCCAGGCTGTCGGGGCGCAAACATTTGCCAGGCTATCGGGGCACAAACATTTGTCAGGCTATCGGGGCGCAAACATTTGCCAGGCTGTCGGGGCGCAAACATTTGCCAGGCTATCGGGGCACAAACATTTGTCAGGCAATCGGGGCGCAAACATTTGCCAGGCTGTCGGGGCGCAAACATTTGCCAGGCTGTCGGGGCGCAAACATTTGTCAGGCTATCGGGGCGCAAACATTTGCCAGGCTGTCGGGGCGCAAACATTTGCCAGGCTATCGGGGCACAAACATTTGTCAGGCTATCGGGGCACAAACATGCCTTGAGCCGGCCCTGCACGTAGTGAACATGGACAATTAATAACCTAATGCTATCGCTATTTTTGAGGTTCCGCAGCATTTCGACAAATGTGATTGTGTGAGTGTGGTGAGGTTCCAACGAAGGATTATTTGTTAATATGCCCAACACTGGGCTCACCATGCAGTGATATGTACCTAGTGTATGGAACTGATCCGACATTTTCTCTAATTCTAGTGGTACCATGTTTAAAACAAATTAGAAACTGCAATTTTCAATGCACATTAAACAAAGGAAGGGAAAAATGGAATGCCTACTTACCTCATGAAAATTAATGCTTGCATAGGAGGAATCCGGTTGATCATGACTTCGTAAAACACATCTCGAGTGATTCTTAGTGCATCCAAGAAGTTCGCTGCGAACAACAGAAAGGCATCAAAATGAGGCAGGCACTCAAGAAAACTTCCTTGCGAAATAGAGAACAAAATACAAGGAAGAAAGACAACGGATTCTCGGGGTAATGAGCATACCTTTTGAATTCTCTCCAAAACGAAAATGATATTTCGTAATTTTTCTTTTTAAAGCAGATTTTTAGATAAAGAAAAAAGTAAGCGAAAAGACAATACACTTACACCCCTTATGGAAAAACTAAACATTATTTAAAATGTACAGGGTTTTACCAAAATTATAAAAACTTTTACTGTTTGTGGATAACCTTTTATTAAGGTGCGTCGCATAAATATAGAGACAGTCCAAGTTGCGCCGTCAACGCAATGCGAATGTAGGTAGGAAGCTGAAGTGGTACCTGAACAGACATCACCCTACAACAAAACGTCTCGATCCGTCGAGATGACCACATTGTGGGAAAAGAACAACACAAAGTGAAATAGTGTAATTTTAGGTGTCTCATAAATATAAAGACAACTATGCAAAGTAGCCACATGCAAATGAGATGTACAAATTAGCATGTTGTACGCACGCATGTGCGCCGTAACTCGGTCCAGCCTACAAAATACAGCGGACCTGCCGTCAGCCATGCCGAAATGCCACTCAACATTTACCTTTCTGGTGAGGAGGTGTAGAAGAATTGGAGACTGATGGGAGCAAATGGATTGTCTGTAGCGAAAATTTGTAAAGCCATGGGGAGGAGTAAGGCAGTCATTTATAAGACTTTATCAACACGCGTCCACAGCTAGAAAACGGCCTGGAAGGCCTCGAATAACAACCAAACGAGGTGATCGTGCCATCATGCGGTTAGTTTCATTCCAAAGGTTATCAATACGTACAGGTTCTCGGACTGTTGGTGTCACCGTCTGAAAAGACACAGTTCATCGACGAATCAAGGGAAGTCGCAACATTGTGCTCGGTAAAATGCGCCGTTTGCCACACCTCACGCGGCGCCACAAGGAAGCTAGATAGATTGTTATGGGCTAGCAGCCACATGCACTGGACGGACGAGTGGATCACAACTATTTTCTCCGATGAGAAGAAGTTCAAACTGGACGGCCTTGACGGTTCGAACTGCTATTGGCATGATTTACGATGCGAGCCACGCACTTTCTTCAGCAGACAGAAAGGAGGGGAATCTGTGATGGTCTCGGGAGCTTTTGTGCTCAATGGGACAACGGATATAGCTTTCCTGCAAGGCAGGCAAAACTCCGGACCGTATCAGGATATACTCAGCAGCCACCTTCTACCGTTTGCCGAAACTCTTTCTGGGGTTGATTATGTGTTCCAGCTAGACAATGCCTCTGTGCATCAGTCTGCATCAACGAAAAGCTAGTTTAACACTCATCATGTGACCGTAATGGATTGGCCAGTACTCAGTATAGATTTGAACTCTATCGAGAATCTCTGGGGTATCTTAGCTCGTTATGTGTGTATGCGAATAAACGGCAGTTCTCAAGTATGGCGGCATTGAAAGAGCAGACTGTACGAAGCTGGTACGCGCTCCGTCCAGAACACTTACATCACTTGGTTGACAGCATGCCCAATCGGGTTTTCAGTGTTATTCAGAAAAACGGCTCCACTATTCGTACCGGAGGTGCTCATAACTAGTAAGTCTTTATATTTTTGAGACAGCGTATTTTTGTTTGTTTTTTCTTGTACTTGGTGCTGGAATTGTTATGTTTCGGTCAAATTATTGTGCAGCTGCGCGTCCTATGCTATTCTTGCTATACATATGAGGTGTACATTTCAGCGCGTTGTTGTTTCTTTTTTATTCGAGAATTTGTTCTGTCTCTATATTTATGCGACGCACCTTAATAAGTTGTAAGCCAGAATCGTTCTTTCACAACAGAAACAATTCGACTAGGAATAGACTTGATGAAGGATGATTCGTGTTAAAAACGTTGAAGGTTAAAATATCGACTAAACACGATAAAACACATGTGTAGCACACATACACTACATGTAATTAAGCTTTACTGATAAAACACACACCACATGAGATCTTTCAAGGATCACAACGTCCCCATCTTTAGATGTTACATTCACGAGTAAGACCAAGATATATATATATACCTGTACTGTCTGCAACCTTAGCTATATTGGCCAAAGTAAAAATCCTCTTCATCTTAGGATTAATGGACACAGGTCTCTAGTTAACAAGTTCTCTAATTCAGGAGTGAACCCCTCCACAAACGCCAACCAGTACTCTACCTTTGAATTAGAGCATTTCCATACTCATGGTTTTGACAAAGTGAAAATAGAGGTACTACATATTATCCTTGACCTCTATGCTCGGCTAGAAACTGAATCCCTTGAAATTTTGCAGCATCAGTCTCTTTATCCCTATGGTCTTAATTCCACTCTATCTGACAATAAGCATAATCAGCATAAATTTTCAATTCGTGAACTCTTCTTTCTTGTTAATAATAAGAGCTGCACTAGAGGTAATAGAGGACAGAGGTTATTTCGCACATCAAGCAAAGTTGATTTTGCTAACTTGCTAATAACTCTGGAAAGCTTTAAAACTAGCACTAATTTTGTTAAAAATACTTACAAAATTCTCAAGTCCTTCAAGCACTCTGTCCTTAAAAGTTTTTTCAAATTCTGGAATGAAACTGCTGACCATGTTGATAAGCATGTTTTTGCTTTGGTTCTGGACATTCTTAAACATATTCTTAAAGATAAAATTTCTCTTAAAGAATTTTCCAGTAATTTTGTAACCATCAGGTTTCTAAATAAAGCCTACGATAATCTCAATGTAAGGAAGCTGTTCTACAATAATGCAATTTTTTTCCCATCCACAGGCACCAGTCTATTGTAAGTTTTAAATATGTTAAGACCTTAGGGTCAATAGTTAAAAACTACAAACTTAACTCTTTGAGCTACATTCCTGTAATTACTACATGTTCTTGTGATGAACATAGAGAAACAGTTCACTATGATAAGAATTACAACCATATTATCACCGGAAACTTGAGTTTTGTTGAAAATGAAAAGCTTAGGAATTTATTAGAGTATGGCTCTAAATTCAGACCTTCCTTCACAATTTCCAAAGAAAGGATTCTTGAGAGCTTCACTCAAGATGTTAATAGGTACATCGTAAAAACCAGTTTAACGTACAATCAGCCTATTGAGGCCTTCGCAGAATGGAAATATAATATAATCAATAGCTTCACCGGTGAGTTGGCAGGTCTGGACTTTTGTTTCGACAGAAATCTCTTTTTCTCTGGAGAAGCTAAAGGTCACTCTCCAAGCTACAAGACCAATTTATTTTTACCACTACGGATAAAGCTAGCAATAATTTTGCAATTATCTGTAAGAAGTTCTATTTTGAATTGTTAACTATGGAACTCAATAATAGAGTAACATACAGGCCCGTAAGTTATTCTACCAAGCAGTTAGAAAATCGGTTTAAGGCATTCTTCAAGAAACTTAAAATTCCACAAACTAGAAGATATGAGCCTGAATTTCCATTTCTTTTTGCAACGGTTAAGTTTCATAAGGATCCTGTGAAGTTCAGGTTCATAGCTAGTGGAGTAAGGAGTCATAAAAAGAAAATAGATCTTGCTTTTGAAGATGTCTTAAAGAAGGTTTTGAAACACATTAGAAACTGTACTAACTTGATGTACAGAGATTTTTGGATAATTAACAATAATGCAGAAGTAATTTCTACTATACTCAAAGTTTGTCCCCTAGATATTAATAGTTATGATTTTGAAAACCTATATACTAATCTGCCTCTATCAGATATAATCACTACCTTTAAAGAGCTGTATGCAGAATTTAAACTTAACCAATTTGTTAATGTAGGAACTTGGAACTCTTATCTCAATTGCTGCATAAAAAATAACCATATCCTATATAATAATACTCTCTATAAGCAAGTGAACGGTATTCCCATGGGAACATCAACGTCCACGAATATCGCTAATCTATTCCTGTTCTTTAAGGAATATAAATTCATTAAAAATCACCCCACCTGCTCAGATAACTACCTTTACACTTTTAGATATATTGATGATCGGCTGTGTATCAATAATTCAGAAGTTATAGAGAGTGATTTTGATAATATCTATCCTAGCTCTCTTAACTTATGTAAAACCAACCACAGTAATCAGGAACTTGAGTTCCTAGACTTAAGCATTAAGCTCAACAGAGGTAACCCATCTATTAGCCTCTTTGATAAAAGAGTTAATTTTCCTTTCAAAGTAATTAAATATCTACACTGGAATAATAACATATCAACCAAAGTAATTGAGAATGTACTAATTTCTCAGGTCCTAAGAATTTCAAGAATTTGCAGCAACAATTTGGACTTCAATTACCACATTAATATACTATTAGATAGTTTTCTAGAGAACGAAATTCCTTCTTCTTTCATCAAAAGAACTTTAAGAAAAATTATTCTGAATAATAGAGTAAGGTTGGCAGATCTGCTTTAATTTTCTACACAGTTAATAATATGATTCTGACCAATCAAAGCCGTAAGGAAGTTGGCTAGAGGATGCCTATTAACTACCTAAAGGAACCTTAGTGCTATGGATATGAAGGTCCTATTAAAACAAAAAATTAAATAATATAAACAAAATCACAAAAAAAAGCTTAAAAATCTGTTTATAAAAGAAAATAAAAACAAATAAAAAAAGAAAACTAGTTATTCATCACCAGGATAGCTATACTAAAAATAGTAAAACCAACATTAAAATTAATAAGATTCTGATTAATCTATAGAAGCTCACTAAGGTGATTTAATACATGCAAAGATTATTAAATACACTACTCGTGTATTTTATAATATTTCTCATGTATTCTGGAGAGTTAATTCTGCTCTTTCTGATCATACAGATCCACAGTCTTAAGTTTATATATTTTTCTCTGGTTAAAATCTCCGCGAGTTGGTTTCTTTCTGTATGAGGAGGCCATCAGCCCCACCCACACTGCCCCCCAGCGACTAGGGAGTGGCGGAAGAGGTCAGCCATGTTTTACTCTTGTGAGGAGAAAGTTTCGTCGCACAAGAGGTAAGCTCTCTTCCTTGTATTTGGGTTTTAGGTCTTATAAGTTCAATGTTTGTACTTCATGTACTTTTTTCTCTGTTGATTTTTTGCTTTTCAGCTTTTAGGCACTGGCTTGTCTGTTAACATTTTTGCGGGTTTTAACTCTTTCTTTTCTTTGTAACTTTGCGCGTCTTTTGGGGAACCTAGGAACAGCAGATGGCTAAGCTTGTTCCTTTTCTTTGCGCTGTATTTTCAAAGTAGTTAAGTACTTAATAACTAATTAATTATGCACTTAAAGCACTGCTGAAATACTTTGTACATATTGCAACTAACTGTTTAAGTCATATAACTTTCACAAATTTTTCTTTAGTTAATTATTGTCTTTAACTTATTCTCGTTTTCGTGCTGTCATAAGTTGTAGAGTAGGGGGTTTTAGACTCAAGTTTTCTTTCAAAAATCTGTTTTTTAAAAATTAATAATTCCTTTTTTAATTGCAATGAAAAAATTTGGATTTCTTTTGCATTGTTTTTCAAATTTAAATTCTCTCTCAAACGAACTTGGCATTTCGTTATAGCTGAAAATTATTTCTAATTATTATGTCACTCTCACAGCTTGAGTTCTCTTTAATCTTCTTCTCTCTGTTTAATAGTAACAGATGAAGAGCATGGGTCGGGCCAGGAAGGTTCATGGATGCAAGCGAAATTGTTAACTAGTGCTAGGTCATACAACTCTGCGGAGGACATGACATATATATATTTTTTAAAACAATTTTAGGTGGGAATGTTACTTGCATCTATGGCCTTGCAGAAACCCATTTCCAACTAGGTCTTTGTGGAAGTGAGAAAATGCAGAGTTTTTGCTGGTCCTTGATAAAGCCAAGGCTCAGTATTCTCGACACCTTCTACATTCAGTTGTTTTATTTTATTATTTTTTTATCTTTTCTCCTTTTACTCACACAGGTAGATACATAACCTTTTCTATGTTGTACTTGGTGTGAGTCAAAATTATATATGTATTTTTTTGCTTAGGTATCTTCTTAATAGAATATATATATATATATATATATATATACTCAAAGAAGCATGGAGAGGTGCATGCTTGGTATAACCAGGAGAGATAAGAAGAGGAACTCGTGGATCCGAAAAATGACGAGAGTGAAAGACATCATGATCAGAGTTAAATCCCTGAAATGGCAATGGGCTGGACATACTGCCAGAAGGACAGACCATAGATGGACAGCCGAAATTTTAGATTGGATTCCAAGGGACAGGAAAAGACCCAGAAAAGACCACATGGGAGATGGGTGGATGAAATTCGTAAATATGCGGGAGTGACATGGAGGAGACTGGCACAAGACAGACCGTTGTGGAGGAAACTTGGGGAGACCTTCGTCCAGCAGTGGATTGATAATGGTTGACAATGATGATGATGATGATGATATATATACATATAACACCATCGTCAGAAACCAGCAGTATCGCGACGCTATCTAGGATTTGCACAATGCATTTAAAATAACTCATGAAAATGTTTAAATAAAATAGTCCATGGTTTCGATATAACTTTAGGGACATAATCATTACAGCAACGAGATCCAAATGATGCAATATATAGGCTCTCCATAAATTATAACAGTGAGAGTTTACCTGGAGAGTTTATAGTGGATACCTTATTTCATTTTGGAGTATAGGAACTGGTCTCAACCAGACGAGATATGGCGGTTGTTAACTTGCCATTACGAACATCATATTTATGCTCCATCACTCTGGTACTCAAGTTCCTTTTTGTAGAACCAATTACACTGAAGTGCCAGAAAAACTGGTACACCAGACTAATACTTGGTCTCTCACGGGAGCGCAGGACTGCAGAAATACGACGAGGCATGGACTCCACTAGCTTCTGGAAATATGCTGTAGGCAATGCACACCGTACTTCCTGTAGAGCGTTCCAAAATTCGGGTGTATTTCGAGGTCTCGGATTCCTGTGTTCGATAGCGCGTTGCATGGCATCCCAAATGTGTTCTATCACGTTCAGATCTGGGGACTTGGGTGGAAATGGCAACACTCCAAACTCAGATGAATGTTACTCTAACCATAATGTGGCGTCCCGACACTTGCATTATCCTGGCTGGAACAGGACCAACTCATCAGCATGAATGCAGGACATGAACCGGTGTACCTCGTCAGAAAGGATGCGCACATAGCGTTGGCCGGTCACAGACGTTTGTAGACGTACCAGGGGTCCCAGTGAAGTCCAGCTAAACACACCCCATACCATTACGGACCTCCCACCAGCCGGTACCGTTTCATGTTGGCAGGCGGGATCCATGACTTCATGGGGTTTGCGCTACACGCGAATCTTTCCATCTGCCTGATACAGTTGGAAAAGCGACTCGTCAGACCAGGCTACTTGTTTCCAGTCATCAAGTGCCCAGTGGCGATGTTGCCGTGCCCAAGCGAGGCGCATAGGTCTGTGTCGTGCACTCATCAAGGGGACTCGAGTTGGGCGTCAGCTTCAAAAACCCATATCGTGCAGGGTACATTGCACAGTCCGGACGTTGATGCTTTTTGAAGCTCCAGCATTGAATTCCGATGATACCTGCGAAAGCGTTGCACGCCTATCGCGTGAAACGATTCTTGACTGCCGACGATGGTCACGTTCACCCAATGTGTTTTTATGGCCACACTGGTATCGTAGGTTGGAGGTTTTGCCGGAATTATTGTAGTCTTGGTACACCCTTGCAATGAAAATCCAAACTTCGTTTCTACCTCCGAAATACTATGGCCCATCTGGCGAGGGCCAACTATGACACCGCGTTGAAAATCGCTTAAATCGTTACTACTTGTCATTCTCATGCCGAAAACAGCTCTGACAGCTGGCAAGGATGTCTATCGCTTTATATACGCACTGGCGGACGCAACCGAGTACGTGTATAGGTGACGTTGCTATGTATTTTGCATAAGATCGTCTGTACCAGTTTTTCTGGTACTTCAGTGTGTACAGTATCATTAGTGTCTGGAACAACGGCTTGAAGAGGTATGGTGTATACGCCGTATGTAGTATGTGGAGACACCCTGTCCCGATCCTTCTTGATTAAGGCATAAATATTTCTAGTCGTGAGGCCAAAGTCAATATTATATGGTTTGCACTTATTTCTTAGTACATTAACAATCCTGGGCACATACGGAAGTGATCCCACAAATCCGAGTTTACGAAAGTCTCTAGAAAGAGTCGAAACATTAGACTTCTTCTCAATTTGCCGGAGCAAGCGATCCACCATAGAAGACTTGTTTCCCTAATGCTAGGCAATTTGTTTAATCTTGACTAGTTCCAAATGTCGTAACCTTTGGTTGGACGAGTGTGAAAATGCTCTACGTAATAAAAACCGAATAGCCGGAAATTTATAATTAGTTAGGTGATAAGACCAAAAGGGTATAATTTCAACACTGGAAGACGGTTTTCTGAAAACAAAAAACTGCAAATGGTTCGAGGGGGTCCATTCCAAAATAAAATCCCAAAATGATAAACTCCGGTTTTGTTCAATTTCAAGGGTGAAATTGATAGACGGAACTTTTGAGGAACAATACTCAGAAAATAAAACATGATCTGAAACAGAATATGTCTAAAACAACAAAATATCATCCACGTATCTCACAAAGAATATTGGAGTTTGAGGGTAGACGGATAAGATGTCCTCCTCTAAAGACTGCATTAATATCTCCGCAAGAATGGGGGAGAGGGGGAGCCCATAGGGACCCCACTCTCCTGACGGTAGATAATGTCATTAAACTTAAAATAGGATCTCGTCTGAACAAGGCGCAACGCTGAGAGCACAGCCTGAACCTCAAGTGGTGGAACGTCAGCTGCTAACAGCTTGGACTCAATAATTCCGTGAACAAACGTGACAGGAATGGTGGGAAATATAATAATTCCGTGAACAAACGTGACAGGAATTCTGGGAATAGACTTACACAATCATGCACATCGGGTAATGGAATTTGGGACCATTCCTCGTGTAAAATGTGACTCAACTGTTCTAGTGATGTTATGGGTGGAAAGTATGACCATAACTTTCGCTCCACACATTCTCACAAATGTTCAATAATATGGAGGTTGGGATAATGAGGTAGAGTAGCTGCTGTACCTCAGTCTCATGTTATGCAAATCACAACTTGACACGTTTTCCTCAATGCACGGGTGCATTATCCGTTTGAAACCAAAGACAGTCGTTGGGGAACAATGCCTACAAGATTAGGTGCAGGTGGATCCCAAGAATCAGGGATGACGTCAAGCGGATGCGAGTGCGGGCTCTGAAATTTGTCTTGGCCACTCAGCTGCCCACTCAGTTCAAAATGTGTAATTTTTCAATATATTTAACTTTAGAATATAATCTGTACTTTTCCTAGTAATAAGTCTTGTGTTTTTTAATATCATGTAGCCCTACGTGTTTCCCTCTAGAATGTGCGTTGTTTACTTCTCCGTAGAAAGGTTAATAAAATATCATCCGAGGGGCCATGAAAATTCATTTGTTCGCCACTCTTCCAATTTCTTAGTTCAAGCCTGTTTTTCTTTACTGTCTCCCACTTCCGTACGTGCCATTTACGTACATAACAAATCAGTTAGTGCCATTTCCGTACAGTTTCACCACGCCTGGTCTCAGACGTGGGGAATCTAAGGACGAAAGTAAATGCTGATCCCCTGTCGAGTTCCTCCGACGTCATAGAGATCACCATTCATTGTTTTCGTCAACAAATAGACGCTCATTATAGGATAAGTGGGAAAAGCAATAAAAACTAGAGTAAACAGGCTGTCCATTAACTCCATCTTTACAGTCTTCAGCATTCGTCGCAGATGTTTAATTTCAAAACCGCGGAAAAAAACTGCTTTTCTTTTTAATATTTTGTTCAAAGCTGCCGTCAAAAATTCCGGGCTATTTCGTTTCGTATAAAGTTTCCACAAAAGATTTCCTAAAAACTTTTTCCTAAGTCTATAAGTTCTAAGGGAGGAGGAGGAGGAGGTGCGAGGACGATCAGTACGCCCCCGATCCTCTGTCTTCCTTCAGGCATATCTCACTACTCAAAGATCATCACATCTGCGTACGGAAATGGCACTAGAGCACCTGGATGTGTACGGAAATGGGACAAAAATTCATTTGTACGGAAATGACACATACGGAAGTGGGACGAAACCCCGTTTTTTTCACGTTTGTATGGCCAGAGGGCTAATGAGTCAGGTGGACAGGAATTCAATGAGAGGGTCACTACTAATTGCTCTGTTTGTTCTCTTTACAAAATAGGGCACTCCAACACGGAAAGTGGAGTTGTGAAAACACAATTTGGCTGTGATCGAAGTTGCGTCTTCTCGCTCCGGAGTGAGTTGCTCTAACCGACTAAGCTACACCGACGGAAATGTATCGCTGCATATTTCTCGTCTTGGCACGTGGTTCATCCTCTAATACGTCACAAAGTCTAAAGTTATACTAGCGCTCTTAAGACTGCCCCGGGACAGTGTACATGAAGGAAGTGGATGAAGACTGCTTTGTAGGAGAGGACTTCAAAGCAAAGTCGCTGGCTTGAAGGAAGGGAGTTATGGGGGGGGAGAGGTTTTGTGTCTGTGTAGCACGACGTTAAAATTTGATTTAGATAAACACAAACGACATTTTCCTTTTAAACTGTTCAAGTACAGTATTATTTTCATTAGCAAACTTTTGAAAAGCAATTTAAGACTATGCATTCAGAGCAAGCAAAAATTCGAAGGCAACACTTGTATCGTACGCCAGTGGCATAACTGGTCATATTCGTGTATGTGTCCATGTTGAGGAGGTGAGGATTGCACGAATTCCTTTGTACCGGGTAGTAAAGAGCATTAAAAATTAGTTCTTTCGGTGTTTCGTAAAAAAAAAAAAAAAGAAAAAATGCTATCAAGCTTGCCCCACCAAACATATTGCTCGCCCATCCAGATTTCGAAGTCTAGCAACGCCCCTGCCAAGAATAGATTCTTACGTTGCAGATGTGACGCAACCCTTCACAATAACCAATGTCCCTAAACAATGCCACGGTATGGTGACCCACAGCATTAAAGATCTATACCTTCATGCTTCACAGTCGTGAAAGTACCGTTCTGCACGTAACTGCCAGACGTACACTCTACCAGTGGTGGGACGCAATATGAAGCACGATTCATCAGATCAGATAACACATTGCCAGTCTTCAGATCCCAGTTTTTATGTGCTTTGCATTATCTTACGCGTTTTGTTGCATTGATGCTGATGATAAGAGTTTTGTGGATTGCTGCACAGCCTTAAATACTGGCACGACGGTATTCCTGACAAATCATTATGACGAAAACGAGATCATTCCGACTGGTGTTCACCTCTGCTGTTGTTTGCTGTGCCGTGGTCTTCTGCTTCCATTGTACAATCCGTGCTAACGTTCGCTTATCCCTATCTGACAGCTTCGTATGGCGTCCACAATTTGCACATTTGGAGGTAACCCCGTGTCTTATTTGATAGGTAGTCATAATCGTCGATACTGTTCCTCGTGCTACATACACCTACTTATTCTGCCATTTTAGTGACTGAAGCTCCTGCAAGACGCACACCAAGATCATGCCTTTTTGGAGGTCACTGAGATCTGACATTTTCGACAATTACTCCACAACAACTATTTCACCTGCAACTATGGCGTTTTTGCGTGATACCCCTTTATGTACCTCACATCGCCGGTGGCGTCATTCCTGTGATTTGCATAATGGCATCTGCGTGCACTCCAGTCACAGTCGGTGTTTTCATTTATTTGATAAACCCTTGTATATTGTGCGCACTGTTCTTCATAGTAAATGGAATGGGTTACGAAAAACATTTTGTGGCGCAGTGGTCTAAGCGACGGCTTCTGATCATTCGTCCGAGATGGGTCCGGTTTCGAATCCCGGTGAGGCATGGATTTTGCGTTTGTTTTAAGGCTCTGGCTTTCTCCTTCCCTGGAGTCAGTGGCCCTAAATTAGGGACGGGCGGCTGTTTATATATAGCCCATTGAATTGCTCACGGTGGTCGTTAAACCTCCAATAAAATAAAATAATAAAATCAACAACATTTTGTTTGTTTTTTGTTTTCAACCGGACTTCAAAACTCCGTAAAACATCCTTGAACCGAAACCGCAACTCACGCCCACTAGCCGAAAAAATTGCATCGTGAAAATTCACGAAATGTTCTGAAGGCGTAAGGAATTTTTCAAATCGAAGCATTTAGAAGAAGAGATACGGAGGAAAATTTAGTATAACTCTACTTCCCAGGGGGGGGAGATGTGCGTTATTTGAAGATGGACATAAAGTATTCGTCTTAGCGAAAGGTATATTTCTATATGTGCCCTCCACTAAGAATGTTTTCTTCCTAGCGAAGAAAAAATTTCCTCAAGAATTTTTCAAAATCGTAGATAATATTTCAAATATAAATATACGTCGACGCCTGCTGGTGGCAGAATTGCGAATCACGAAAAAGCAGAATATTTGAGCAAAATATTCTTTTATGGCAGGAGCTATGAGACGGAAAGAAGGTTTTTCAATTTTCAAATGGGTTTCAAAAAATTCTTTTTTAAACTTCGCCCATTCACCACGAGGAACATATCACACGATTCACAATCAAAGCAACGCGCAATTTTCCCGCTAGGAGGACTAAATGCACTTCCTGTTTGCTGACTTCGTCCGTTTCCAAAAATTCACTTTGGCAAATTCTTTTTGTGTTGGAAAGTACTCAAAAGACGTGGTCATTACACCCAAGAATTCTGTGTCATCTTTTTTTCGTTTAAAATATCATTGGATGCATTTCCATTTGCTTTTTTGAAAAAGCTTTTAGTGAAGTATTACTACACCTTTGATACAGATATTTAATTTGTGTATCTTATTTTAACATATTCATGATGCTGTTATTTGATTAATGCTAATAATAGTTGATGAAGTTGGTTAAATTTCACACTGGTTCTCTTTTGTCTCAAAAGAAAAATAACACAATAAAAAAGGTGGAAATATAGTTGCAAAAACTATTCAGTTATTGGATTTTGATATGCGCATTACAACACCCAGTATTGGAATGGTCGGATACGCTGAACGGCGTAACCCTTTTACAGCTGGTACTGTGTTCGATTCCACATGAGACATAGATGCTTCTTTTTGAACATACGGCTCTCGTTCTATCTCTTCCATAAATAACAGGCTTTAAATTAGAGGAGGGCGGTTCCTCGTACAAGCTTAATGGGATCATCAAACAACCTCCAAAAAATAAAGGAAATAAATGATCGTAACGACCAGTTTTAATGATGAACTTCAATACATTTAAGCTATCAACTAAGAAATATTCCCAGCTGCTAAGCTTTTTGTATGTCAGATTTCGCGCAGGTTCAGGAGTATAGGCGGATACCTCCCTAGAGTGTTTCAAATACAGAAGAAAGAATAACAAGTTAGTAAAATCATGCAATGCAATAAATATGATACGCTTTCCAACATACCAGAAATCATTACTAAATTTATGAGGATAATGGCTGTGGAATAAATCTCGCTCCTGTGCCCTGACCTTTGACCCCATTTCGATGATATTAAACAGAATTGGCTCAGTATACCTCCGGAACAACACGAAAACGTTTTGTCGTAATTGAAGCATCTTTACGTAAGTTAGGACGCACAAGGACAATGGAATGAATCCCGCTCCTATGTCCAGATCTTTGACCCCAGTTCACCCATTTTCAGTAAGGCTCGTTCCCGGGAGGTCCCCTAGCACATACTAAAATTTCATCGAAATCTAACCCTTTTTTATTAAAGTTATTACGCATAAGGGCAACGGAATGGATCCCTCTCCAATGTCCTGACCTTTTACCCCATTTCACTCATTTTCAATAGGGTTCGTCCCCAGTTGATCCCCTATCATATACTGACATTTCATCGAAATCGAAACATTTTTACTCGAGTTATGGCGCATAAGGACATTGGAATGGATCCAGCTCCGATGTCCTGACCTTTGACCCCATTTCACCCATTTTCAATTGGGTTCTTCCCCAGTTGATCCCCTAGCACATACTAAAATTTCATCGAAATCGAACCATTTTTACAAGTTATGTCGCATAAGGGCAACGGAATGGATCCCGCTCCGATGTCCTGACCTTTTACCCCATTTCACCCATTTTCAAAAGGGTTCGTTCCCAGGTAATCCCTTATCATAAACTGAAATTTCATCGAAATCGAACCATTTTTACAAGTTATGTCGCATAAGGGCAACGGAATGGATCCCGCTCCGATGTCCTGACCTTTGACCCTATTTCACCCATTTTCAATAGGGTTCGTTCCCAGGTGATCCCCTATCATACACTGAAATTTCATCGAAATCGAACCATTTTTACAAGTTATGACGCATAAGGGCAACGGAATGGATCCCCCGCTCCGATGTCCTGACCTTTGACCCTATTTCACCCATTTTCAATAGGGCTAGTTCCCAGGTGATCCCCTACCATATACTGAAATTTCATCGAAATCGAACCATTTTCACAAGTTATGGCGCATAAAGGCAACGGAATGGATCCCGCTCCGATGTCCTTACCTTTGACCCCGTTTCACCCATTTTCAACAGGGTTCGTTCCCATGCGATTCCCTATCATGTACTGAAATTTCACCAAAATCGAACTATATTTACGCAAGTTATGACGTATAAGGGCAATGGAATGGATCCCGCTCCTATGTCGTTAGCTTTGACCCCAGTTCGCCCATTTTCAATAGGATTCATCCTCATGTGGTCCCTTACCACATACCAAAATTTTACTGAAATCGAACCATATTTACGCATGTCGTGACCTTTGACCCCATTAACCCCATTTTCAATAGGGTTCGTCCTTATGTGGTCCCTTACCACATACTAAAATTTCACTAAAATTGAACGATTTTTACGCAAGTAATTACGCATAAGGGCAATGGAATGAATCCCGTTCCTATGTCGTGACCTTTGACCCCATTAACCCCATTTTTAATAGGGTTCGTCTCCAGGTGTTTCCCTACCACATACTAAAATTTCATAGAAATCGAATGATTTTTACGCGAGTTATCGTGCGGACGGACGGACGGACGGACAAAGCTGGAGCATATACGCTTCTTCAACCTACGTTTGGAAAGCGTAAAAAATAGCATTGTTTCTCCCGGCGCCTGTTTTTTTTTTACCTTAAGAGCTACTGTATAACGTGGAGCCTAATTTCCCAAATTTTAAGGTGTTTCTAGTAAACAATGCGCAGTTACGTACAATAGAAGGCCACTCCAATTATTTGCATCATGCTTTTCTGAAGGTCTCATTCAAAACCTATTCATCCACACTTTTGCTGGTGTTACCTTTCGGTTCTTCCTCCTTCGCTCAGGCATATTTCGAGGGCACATCTTGTCTGACCTTCTAAACGTAGCAGCAACGAGACATCTCGGTGTTCCGAAAACAGACGACCGTACACGCAAGGATATCATTTCCTGGACGAGATCCCATCGATTGTCTGTCACCTGCAAATCAGTGTGAGGGTCCTTCGCCGTTCTAGAAATCTACTGTACGTGTTTCCTTTTATCTCTTTGAAGCTCTACATATCTTTATGTCGTCTCTCTACTTTTTTTTCAAAAACTTTCTTTATTTTGAAGATAGTCTAAATTGGAATTAGCAGAGCCGCCGCTACCGTTACGGGGGCCCTGTTTCATTAAAACTCGCGGGAGCCACTTTTATGAAAGGATAAGATGTCAGTGAAGCCCCATATGTGGAACGGAAGGAGAAAATCAAGGAAATTTAAGTTCCTAACGAGACATAAAATGTTATTTGAAACAATAATAAAAAGTGCTAATAATAATACAAAGAAAAGTAAAGAACATTAATGCAGTCAAACGGTTTTTAAAAGAATAACGCATGTAAAGCTCACGTTGAGCATTGTCTGAATCGATTATTTAAAAATGGGAAAAATCTTGGGATAGTTTAAAAATGGGAAAATCTTTGAATGACATTTTTACCCCATTTTTAAATTTGGATTTTGGTCGACTATCGGAATACAATTAATATCCTACATGTTCACTACTAAACTGTCTGAGAATTTCCGAAGTGCTTTGAAAAAAGTCCTTGAGAAAGCAGTTTCTTTTACATTTTCCCTTTAGTATTGATCAATACTTTTGATTGGCAGCATAATTTTGCAACCAGCGCTTCCCTCCTCCCCGCTATAGCTGCTGCAGTGTGAGTGAGGAATTTGACATGGGTTATGCAATTTAAGACTTACCTTCTTTGTAAGAAAAGCAATGTCTAATATGAGATCATTTTTGTCCCATCACCGCCGCAGTGAAAGTGGGACGGGAATAGTCCGAAGAGAGACCTACATCCAGACAACGTAACGGAAAAGAGACGCCATCACTGGCGGACAGTGGGATTGAGCTTCAGTTGACATGTACGTTGAAGGAAAGGAGACAGCTCTCACGAACTCTGAATACAAGGCAGACGGCTTCTAGAGAGCACAGAGAAACATTTCCGAGCACATCATCCTAGCAGACGCTCTTGATAATGGGCCTAAGGGATCGGCGGCTCGTTTATATGCCCATGTTGACTGATCATCGGTGACAATCTTCCTGCAGTGTGCACTGGAATATCGTCACTAGACTCTGAGGAAGTGAAACGAGTCATCTACTCCGATGAGTCCATGTTCCAGCTCCAATATGGCGATGAACGGGTCCGTATTTGACCCCGCGAGGGGGAACGGCTGCAATGAGGCAGGACGGAAACAAGTTGGTGGACGAACTGCAAGAAACGGGTCTCCAGTTCCTTGCATTTCTGTGCAGGTATATAAAATTAGCATCGAATAAAAAAATTGAGTTAAGTGCAAATGAATTCACTATTCAACTCATTGCAACTCTCAGACAATTTTTCTTACCTACGTAAATGAAACAAATCAGAGTAAAAAAGGTGCAAAACACCAACATCAGCATGCAGAAAAATACAACACACACATTGGTAATATTGTTCCGTATTGACGGTCTTTTTGTAAACATTCAAGGCTTTTTGTAGTTCTGTGCATCAAGAAGTATTGCGAGCCGCCCAGGTGCCCGAGTGGTCTGAGGTGCTGGTTTCAGACCTTTAATCTGACATGGGTCCGGGTTCGAGTCCGGATGAAGCATTGATGAAGTATTTGTCCGACGTCGCTTGTCCCGACTCCTACCTGGAGCCACTGACCCGAAACTGGGGACGGGAAACTGCTATAGCACTGACCCGAAACTAGTATAGCCCCTTAGTGATGCTCATGGTGTTATATTCAAACCTCAAAAAACAAAATGTACACGTGTAGTCATCAGAATTGATTTTTTTATTGGAGGTTTAACGATTACCGTGAGCAACTCAGTGGCTATGAGCAGTCTCCCGTCCCTAATTTAGGGCCACTGGCTCCAGGGAAGGAAGAGAGCCAGAGCCAGACAAACACAACATCCATGCTTTAGCGGGATTTGAACCCGGACCCATCTCGGACGAATGAACAGAAGCCATCGCTTAGGCCACTGGGCCACCGAGGCGGCGAATTGATATTTAAATCATAGCGTAAGAAATAGGTTTTAAAATACTAATAAAGCAAAAAAGATGAAACCGAATTTTCGGTTGTAATGAGCAAGTCTTTTGAATCCGTTCTGACGCGAATTAAATTTATCAAAGTTATTCAAAGTCAATGCAACCGGTTAGAAAAAATCACACAACCGGGATTTTTACAATCGATAAAACATCGAGAAATAGAAACAGATACTTACTTTCACCAGCGGCTTGCTGCAAACACATCAGAAGCAGAAATTAACACTTACGCTCTCTGGTGGCCAAACCATTCCTTTGCAAATATTAGAAATTATGCGCAAAACATTTCCCATCAGGAGCTGTATGCGATACAGGAAGAATTTTTCGAATCGGAGTTTTAGAAACAGATATATCGGGGAAAACGAAATTTACCTTAACGCCCCCTAGCGGAAAATCTATGAATTACTTGAACATTTTGAAATTATATGAAAAACATTTTATACCAGAAACTGTGCAACAAAGAAGGAATTTTTGTTCAAACTCGGCCTCTTAGAAGCAGAGATATTGACAAAAATAAGATATACATATACGCCCCCTGGCGGAAACACCGCGCATTATTTTAAGAAGAAAATATTCCGAAAAGGTTTATCGCCGTGAGTGGTATCGGTCCACGAAAGAATTTTTTCAATCGAGATTTTAGCAGCTCAGATTTTGCTGCAAATACATCAGAAGCAGAAATGAACGCTTACGCCCCCTGATGGCTAAACTATTTTTACCAAAAATTAGAAATTGTATGCAAAGGATTTCCCTTCAGGAGCTGTATCCGGTGCAGAAAGAATGTTTCAAATTGGAGTTTTAGAAGCAGAGATATCGGGGAAAACTCAATTTGCTTTTACACTCTGTAGCGGAAAATCTATGCGTAACTTGAAAAAGTGACTGTACCTAAAATGGTTTTCAACATAAATGGAATCAAAGGTAAAATATTTTTTCAATCTGAAGTTTAGAAGCAAATATATGGAGTAAAATATATTTTGAATTCGATATCATCTGCATTTACACCCTCTAGCGGCAAAATTGTGCATCGTAAAAAAAAAAAAAAGACGAAATAAAGGATCATCATTCGCGCATTTCAAGCTTCCGAATGCAAAAATAATTTTTCAAATCGGACTAATAGTTGCAGAGATATGGTGTCCATAGACGGACGAACAAACCAGTAACATAAGCAGGATCTTCTTTACAAAAGACGTACTAAAAATTAACCAGACTTCATTTGGCAAATTATAGATTTGCACCAGATTCGGATATTTTATTATTTTCCTTTGCTTTATACTGAATGTTCCAGTTATTTTCCTCAGAACTACAATTATTTCCTTTGCTTTATACTGAATGTTCCAGTTATTTTCCTCAGAACTACAATTATATTCTTTGCTTTATAATGAATGAGTTATTTTCTTAAGAAGTATATTATTCCCACGTTTTCTCAGTTCAGGAAACGCAAGATATTTTACTTCGGAAAGCACGATAAAAATTGCAAAATTCTGAAATTAAGTCCGGAAGCCAGAGTCTCTTACGTTGAATTTTAATCCAGCGTTTCAAGAATAAAGCGCGATGTTAGAATATGACCGTTCACCCGCATTCGTGTTGGGCAACGGGTGCAAAAAAATCTTTTTGCGTGTACAAAAAGATTCGTGGTTGCCAAGGAATTACTTAGTGTATTTGCTTTTGTTATGATATCATTCTTTCTAGATTAAACGAAAATTCTCCCTCTTGGACCGAATACGTGTAAGCGTGCCCAAGATACTCACCCTCTTTTTCTTGTACTCCTGATGTTGAATTTTGCCGCTTGGAGGACATAATGTAAATATTTGCATTTTCTTATAATGCATTTGTTTATAAAAATATGCATTTTCTTTTTAAGAAAGGAAATGTGTTCATCAGACCCAAATAACTTGCATCACTTCTGTTTCAAAAGCAATTAAATATTTTTTTCATTTTTATACTAAAATAAAATGTTTACTTTTTAATTTAGAAACAACATTTGATCAACAATTGACTTACCTGTAGTTTCGAAGTTTATATACATGAAGGCGTTTGCGACGAGAATCCAAAACATCATGATCGTGTTGAATCCATGAATGAATCGCAGGTGTTCAACTGGTGTCACGAAGGCAGATATGGACTTTATATTCACTTTCATCGAAAAGCACTGCAGGATTTCTCTAATCTTACCTAAAAATTTAAGTATAAGTCTTCTATTGATTTGAACAAGAATATTGTACATACATTTCTCAAAGAAATTTGGCTACTTGCCTAGTAACATATAGGCCCACTTTTGTCACGCAGTTCTTGTGTGAAGTGTAATTAGTGAGATAGGTACACGTTCCGAGATCCGTAGATACACCAAGGCCACAAAAGCATCCCATAATGCAGCATTGACGGTTTGTGAGAAATCACTACGCCTGCGCATTTGGTTCAGAGTTTACGAAAAGATGTCACAGGAAATTCGAATCTGTCGAGTTTGTAGGGCAAGACAGAACACAAAAAAAGACAGGAATGGAGTTTCAGGTATGCCAGCACGTATTGGGTACTGTGTGGGGCAGAGGGGCATCATCCCGTCCGAAAACATTGTTGACCGGAAACGTGAAAGCAGGAATGGTTGCAAATGATCCGCAATCCTGTCGAGATACCATTCAAAGGTGCCCATTTCATAAGCACCAGAGGTCTAAAGTGTTTCAATAGGAGGTGTCTCAGCAGCATTTTACCCATTCCATAACCTGACTTCCACCAGTTTATTTGCATTAGCACGTTGAAACCATAGTTTCACCAAGGCCATCTAAAAAACAGAAGGCTATGATATTAGACAGAGGAGGTCCCTCCGCTTGTGATGTCCCTCTCATGTTACACGAACTGATAGGTCATTGTTGTTTTTGACGTCACACATGACAGCGCTGGAAACCAATCGGAAGCCTTGATTTCCGCGTGACGTCAGTAAAAGTGGAAACTCCTCTGTCGAATGTCATGGTCTTGTATTTTTTAGACGGCCTTGGTTTACCCAGTTGCGCTTTCTGCTGTAGGCGTGATGTAGCAAATACTTGGGACTAAGCAAAAAAAAAAAAAATCAGTCATAAATGTCCGAGTGTTAGTGGTGTTGACACTAAGAATGCCACTGTTGTTTCTTGATTCAGTGTACGAGATCGCTTTGTCATCTGTACGTTTTGACTTCACAGCTGTGTTCCATTCTTTCGGGAAAAGTTCTATGGTTAAGAATCTCAGGAATCCGAGCGATGAGAACTCTGTTTTTTTTTGTTTCGGAATTTAAGTACCACAGAGGGCTATAAGCAGTCGCCCGTTCCTAATTTAGGGGCATTGGTTCCAGGGAAGGGAAGAGGCCAGTCTCTTAAGATAAGTCCACCACTCATCGGGTCCCGAACCCGGGACCAAGTGATCTGACGGTCAAACGCTCGCGTTTAGATCACTGGGGCGCTGGGAGAAAAATGGCAAATAGAAAGTAAGGTTAGGAGCTATTAAGTAAACTCAAGGAAACAAATTGTTTAAAACAAGGGGCATAGAAACTTTTGCAAACAGCAAAATTTACTGGGGGAAAGAAAGAGAGAGAGAGAGAGAGAGAGAGAGAGCTATCAAGGGGAACAATAACAGCTGAGAATGTATATATTTATACACATGTATGTGTATATACGTATACGCATGCGTTGCATGTTAGTTTGTTTTATTTTTTAATTTCAGATCTTACCCCTTGAAATTTTTTCCTTACCGTAACATATGCAAATGAGAAAAATTTCAACCCATTCGAAAATGCTTTGAAGTTTCACAGAACCACCGAACTTTAATAATGTGTTCATTATCACTGTAAATATTTTAACAGAAGTCGAGGCCAATTGATTCCAGCCACGCTGTATAATGCCTGACACCGGCATGCGAGTATAGAGCTTACATTCCTTGGTACGCTTTTCAAAGCTCTAAGTACAAAGTAAGATTTTTCGCCTTACCATCATGCAAGAATACCAACTGTTATGGAATAAAATAATATTTGACAACAATACACGACAGAGGCTCGAGAGAATAAATAAAAAAAACACGATTTCGGGGAAATTATCACTGCGTCCGACCTTCGTTGTCAAAAATATTTGCCTGCAATTTCAAGCTGACACAAAGATTAATGGAATAAAATCATATTTAAAAATAATATAGGTTAGAGCGAACATCGCGAAAGGAAAAAATAATGTTAATAAAGAAAAGGATTTCCCAAGAAATCTTCGCTCCGTCAACTTCCATTTTCGGAAAAATTTCACCTGCATTTTCAGTTCTTGAATACAAACATTTATGTAATTAAATGGCATTTAGCAACAATGTAAAGATAGAAGGAACACCGCGGAAAAAATTTTTATACATGGAAAAATCTTCGCTTCCTTTAGTTATTATCGGGCTGGTTCCGATTTGGGTTCACCCGGCGTAATATTGGGAACCAAGGGGGTGCCGAGTGGATTGCGATTCTGCCATTCCCTGATTTAGGGCTGACTCAGCTTCAGGATCTACAGACGGGACGTTGTGATTCACACAGCAGATTTTCCTTTGGGAGTCAAAGGGTCTGCTGTGTGCCGCAATGTTTTCGTGAACGTCCAGAATTTTAAAAAAAACATAAGTGAAAGAATTTTTGAGTCCCTGCCGTAAAATATATATTCTCCAAAATCCAGGGTTGAGCACACAATTTGCAACTAGAGAAACACTCATGATTATTCGTAGGCAAATTGACATAAAAAACAATTTATTAGTAATGTTTTGGCATAATAATAAAGATACACACACAATAGCTTAGGACCCTGTGTTCATTACTTCAAGTATGTAAGTTGTATGTGCAGGTGTTAAACTTGCAGTCACCTTTTAATCATTTTTATTTACACTTCGCTAATATAACACACGATACTAGCAAAAATGATACCGACTTTCTGACAGGAACTTGTGCTTATCGACCACTCGCTTATACAAAAACATTATTAATTCTAGCGGAAGACCTTAGATTACGCTGATCGATAAACACATATTACGAGGGGACACCAAAAGAAAGAATAAGATGGATTTCCTACCTTAACATCCGAATCTGGCCTGGCGTCCGCGCAGCTACTTTGGCTTCATCCTGGGTAGGGAGTCCTTGCTGTTACGTCAGCAAAGTTCTTTGGGGGATAGTGCATAATTCACAAAGGTGGATATTTCAGAGGGATGTTTTCAAGGGGTAGATTATCATGTTTCGCAAGATCCTAGTTGTCACGTCCGGTGGTCATCCCAGCTAGACGTCGCGGTTCGTCACTAATATTTTCCCGCAGCTGCAACCCTCGTATGGGCCCTCATCGTTCTCAGCAGGGTCCGTTCCCTTAAAAACCTCGGTTGAGATCCTCATCCGCAGCTTGGAAAATTGTATGCAGTTAAGGATACCGTAATATTTGGCAGCGATTAAGTTGCCAGTTTCTGATAAATCATGGTGGTGACCAAGACTTTGGGCCACGCACAAATAAAACGAAATGTAGGCAAAAAGCAAAGCTTTACATAACAGCTCCTAGGTGACAGTCATGAAAAAAAGTCACCCACATTCACGGCAAAATACCAAGTGACAAGTCACAAGGAATAAAAAAGTGAAAGTGATGCACGCAGTGAAAAAAGTAAAAGTGTGATGAAGTTCTTCTCTTCACTTGGAAAAGTTTTGACAACCCCCAAAAAGACCCACATTACTTCAAAATATCCCATCATCCAATCACTAGCTGGCAAACGCAAGCCTCCCTGAATTAATTTCCAAAGTCTAAACCCACTGGTCTTAGAATTAACATTTGGTTCATCCATTCGTTAGGGGTCAAAATTGCTACCCGTTCCCGCGAAAATTCTGAGAACAGCCCTTCAAGTTTCGTTAGCCGCGTGATATAACCACCGGGCTATAAATCCTAACCCAATAAAACTGTTAGTTTCGGTTCCAAAAAGTCTACGGTCTACCCAACACGCATTGTGGATGCTAGACAAGGAGGACACTTCTATTGCCCCATAAAACATACACTACAAAGTCGGCTCGCCGATAGATGTCGCCAGCGTTGTCTTTTTACGCTATGCGACGCCTTGTGCGGTCCCACTGGCGCTTACCAACTGCCCATGGGGAGGGAGAGGAAGAAAAGAAAAAAAAGAATCACACGAAATTGGAGGCTAATGGCAAAATAAAATAAAAAGTAAATACACTGCTGGACAATTGCTAAGGACGGATCATAAACGGCTATATAGCGCATAAAAAAGTAAGTGTGGTTGGATGCCAAGTGAAATAAAATAATGTCAGAATGCCAGGACATTACAAGAAAGACAATTTATTGTGCTCTGAAATCCAGAAGGCTTTGGAACGTGTTCAAGGGACAAACAGGCCATTTTGTACAGAATACGTAAACGTGAAAAAATGAATGCAATTACCGTCCGCAGGCGTTCCGGCGTAAGATGTCAATACGGGATATGGCCACCATGGAGGGCGATGCAAGATTCCACACGTCGTGTCATGCTTTGCACAACATTATCAAGCAGCTGTTGGGGTAATTTATCCCATTCCTCTGTCAGTGCACGGATGAGGGTGTCCTTGTTTACTGGAGGGCATTGGCGACTAGCAAGACTTCTCCCCAAAGAATCCCACACATTTTCAATGGGATTCAGATCTGGAGAACGTGCTGGCCATACGAGGCGTTGAAGATCCTCGCTCTTAAGACACTCCTGGACAGCGACTGTTCGATGACGTGTTGCGTTGTCGTCCATGAAAATGAATCTATCACCGGCAGAATCACGGAACATGCGAACATGAGGTAGCAGAACATCATTAATGTATCGTTGGCCAGTCATAGTCCCAGTTGGAAGCACATAGAGGGACGTACGGCCATTGATCACGATGCCAGCCCATACCATGACACTACATGTCGGATATCGGTCCCTTTCCTGTATGTTTGTTGGACAATATGCAGTACCACTATCACGCCAGATCAGTTGTCGTCGACAATCAGACGATAGACTGTATCTACTCTCATCTGAGAAGAGGACAGCAGACCAGTCGTTTTCAGTCCAATTGCGATGTTGGTGGCACCATTGCAAACGGGCGGTATGGTGACGTCTAGACAATGGGATGCACACAACAGGACGGCGGGCCTATAGTCCTCTTTCATGCAAACGTCTGGCGACAGTTTTTCGGGAGATCCGCTTGCCAGTAGCAGCCATAAACTGATTTGCTACCTCACTAGCTGTGCTGCGCCGGTGTCTTTTTGTTGATAGCACTATGTAGCGATCTTCTGCAGGTGTCGTACTGCGAACACGACCTCCCCCGTGACGTTTGCTACACTCTCCATTTGTTTGAAATGATTTCCAAAGCCTTGAAACAACACTGTGGCTGACGTCTAACTCCCTGGCAACATCTGTTATTTTTCGCCCTTCTTCAATCTTGCCAATAATACGGCCACGCGTAAAATCATCTAGGTGATGTCGGGAAGATATACTGAAAATTGCAAGTTCGTCAATTGATTCTTTCCCTTTCAACTTTGCGTTTGAACAATAACGGTCAATACGCGTCAAATCCTTTATATCTCTTATCAGCGCTATGACGTCACGAACAAGTTCGGCAACTAAAAATTTGCATACGCACAACACGTCTTACTGTATCCCGCACTTATGCTAATTTCCACATTTTCCTGCCTTCCATTTTATGGTTGCTATCGTTGCTATTGTCATCCGTCCTTAGCAATTGTCCGGCAGTGTAAAACGTACTCTTTCCTCAAAAATTACCCGAATTAATATAAATGAATAAATAAATAAATGAGTAAATAAAGAAAGAAATAATTAAATAAAGAAATAAATAAACTCGGGAATGAATTTCCCACCTTAATGTGCAGCCTCGAGTCACGAGCGCTGTCACCTAGCTTCCGTTGTCAGAAATGTTTTGCCTTCATTTTTAAAGCTGGAGCACATTTCGGCAACAAAATGATAATTAACAACGATATTTGGACAGAGGGAACATCGGGAAAGAAACAAATTACGATTACGGGAGAAATCTTCGCTCCGTCCAACTTCCGTTTTGGGACACTTATCCACCATTTTCGAGCTGAAATACAAATATTTATGAAATAAAGTATTTAGAAACAACACAGAGGGCATCGCATGAAATGGAATTTAAGATTACATCGCTCCATCCAACTTCCGTTTTCGGAAATTGTTGCCTCCGTTTTAAAGCTGAAACACAAACTTTTATGCAATGAAATGATATTTCACAATAGCATGGACAATGCAAACAACGTGAGAAAAAAACAAACTTGGATGAATGAAATACGGGATTGCACCATTGTACAACACAAATTTGGAAGATTTATCCGTTTGTTGGTGTAAACATGACATGGATCTTAAGTCAGATAATATCCGAAAACTTGAAAATTTCGTAGTCCTGGAGCGAGAGTCGAACCCATATCTCCCGGATAGCGCCCGAGTATGCTAACCACTACACCACCCAGAACGACCAAGTTTCAAGTTTTCGATTAATTTGAACATAACCGTCACAGGATTCGCTAGTCGAAGCACTGGCATTCATATATAGCTAATCTGGAGGTTCATATAATCTGGAGGTTTCATACATATATAGCGAATCTGGAAGTTAACTGTTTTTACGTCCATTAATCGGAAACTTGGTCGTTCTGGGTGGTGTAGTGGTTAGCATACTCGGGCGCTATCCGGAAGACGCGAGTTCGATTCCCACTCCAGGACAACGAAATTTTAGAGTTTTCCGATATTATCTGACTTAACATCCATGTCATATTTACACCAATAAACGGATTTACATCTTCCAAATTTATATTAAACAAACTTGGAGTATACGAGAAGTCTTCACTTCGTCTAACTTCCGTTTTCGGAAAGGTTTGAAAGACAGAATTCCGTCGACAGATGGAAAACTTGCGCCCATGTTCGGAAGTCTGCAAGAAAAATTGAAAAGGTTTCTGGGGATGTCGTTTCCTTTCTTCAAGCTGAAAATAAAGGTCCTGGAGAATATCGTTTTGTCTGCAGGACCAAAGTGAAATCTGCTATGTACGTCGCCCATCGTCGCATTTCTGCTACGGGGTTTGGCCGCCTAGTTCCCCATCCCATGGACTCCTCCCTATGGGGCTATGTGTTGAAGAAACCCTTTCGGACTTCGAATTTTTTTGTTATTCGCTAAAAGATTTTTTACAATTTTGATTAATCTAGTAGATTATCTGATATGTCGGCACTAAATTTAATGATTTCTTTACTGATGTTAACATTTCGTACAAATTCGTAACAACTGATTTTTTATAGTTTTGGTCAATCCAGCTTTGTTTCTCCCTCATTTTTTTAATAAACAGTGTTTTGATAGATAGTTTAGGTGGTACTTTAGAAGAATTTTGAGCAGTCTCTCAGCAGCAAAGCACTGGTGCATTGCACCCTCTTTTCCACCGCCCATGATTTGCTAGGTGCACTCTGAGCACGTATCAGAAGTGACCTCCTGCGATCACTTCTTTTGCCAGGTGCACTCTGAGCCCGTGCTCATCCAGCCAGAAGTACTACCTCCGAGATAGATGTACCAAAGCTCCTTGGACCAACGGAGTATCCGTGTCTGTAATTCCGTCAAATTAATCTTCCACATTCTTCGTTTAACAAAACTGCCCAGCCACCAAACAGTATCCCCACTTTCCGACGAAAAAAAACCCCAAACAAACTGTTTTTACGTCCATATAGACAGAAGTGATTCATAAGCTGCGCATTTTCAAGTGATGCTATGTGGTTCTAAAAAATGACACTCTTCATCTAACGCCTTTCTGGCACATCGCGTTTTAACAAAAAGCGAGTTTTAAAAATTATATTTGACAAAAGAGTTCCTAAAGCTGACTTTCGCTCTGCGATTCATTACGTAGGCAATCCCAAAATTCAAAATAAAAAATCGTGAATCCCTAATAATATTGACCTACAGCAAATCCTTTTCTGTTGTTTTTGGGAAATTTGAGACTGAATTTTTGCGACTAGGAGATTTGGCGATGTACATATATCCACAAACAATGAAGAACAAGTTAGTACAATCATGCAATGCATTGATTATGATACTCAACTTATTGCTCAAGTTATAAGGATAATAGTTGTGGAATAAATCTCGCTCCTGTGCCCTGACCTTTGACCCCATTTCGATGATATTAAACAGAATTGGTTCAGCATACCTATTTTTAGTCAAGTTATGAGGAAAATGGCTGTGGAATAAATCTCATTGCTGTGCCCTGAGCTTTGACCCCATTTCGACGATATTCAACAGAACCAGTTCAGTATTCCTCCAGAACAACATACTAACGTTTTGTCGCAATCGAATCATTTTTACGTAAATTATGACGCATAACGCGATGGAATGGATCCCGCTCCTGTGTCCTGACCTTTGACTCCATTTCGCCCATTTTCGATAGGGTTCGTCCCCAGATTTTCCCCTACCACATACTAAAATTTCATCGAAATCGAACCATTTTTACACAAGATGTCGAGCGGACGGACGGACAGACAGATAGACATACATACGGCTAAAGCAGGAGCATATACGCTTCTTTAACCTACTGTTGGAAAACGTAAAAAATGAATTAGTAATCTTTGGGCAAATTTTTGATTCGAAAACTTTTGATGTCGGAAACATTTAATTACAGAATATGCTTTCGCAATTGGAGACCTCTTTACTTCAAGCCCTTTTATATTAGACAATTTAGTAAAATCATGCAATGCATTGATTATGATACGCTTTCCAAGATACCAGAAATCGTTACACAAGTTATTACTCAAGTTATGAGGAAAATGGTTGTGGAATAAATCTCGCTCCTGTGCCCTGACCTTTGACCCCGGCTCAATGATATTCAACAGAGCCGGTTCAGTATACCTCCGGAACAACATACTAAAGGTTTGTTACAATAGAGGAACTTTTAGTGAAGAGGGTAATGGCTGTGGAATAAATCTTGCTCTTGTGCCCTGATTTTTGACTCCATTTCGATGATATTCAACAGAACCGGTTTAGTGTACCTCCAGAACATCATACTAAAGTTTTGTCGCAATCGAAATATCTTTACGTAAGTTATGACGCATAAAGGTAATGGAATGGATCCCGCTCTTATGTACTGACCTTTGACTCCATTTCGCCCATTTTCAATAAGATTCGTCCCCAGGTGGTCCACTACTACCACATACTAAAATTTCATCGAAATCGAACTATTTTTAATTGAGATATCGTGCGGACGGACGGACAGACAGACGGACAAAGCTGGAGCATATACGATTCTTCAACCTATGGTTGGAAAGCGTAAAAAACTAGCGCACAACCTGTTGTTTTTTTTCGAATTTTTTAGAGCTACCATAATTCAGTTTTTTAATGCACAGATATGAACACCGATTGCAACTGTCTTTTATTGACCTCTTTATTTATTTTTGGAATTTTGAGAAAACCACAGAGGCTGTAGCTGGGTCGACTTTGTTCAATGAATAAAGTTTATGTTGTTGCAGTAATGTTGGTGCATGAATAATGCATTTTCGTTTACATTTTTTACTCTTTCCAACCGTAGGTTGAAGAAGCGTATAAGCTCCAGCTTTGTCCGCCTGTCTGTCAGTCAGTCTGTCCTTCCGCACGATAACTCGCGTAAAAATGGTTCGATTTCAATCAAAGTTTAGTATGTGGTGGGATTTAAAAAAAATAATTTCAAAAGGGTTCGTCCCCAGTATATACCTGGGGACGAATTCTATTGAAAATGGGCGAAATGGGGTCAAAGGTCAGGACATAGGAGTGGGATCCATTCCATTGCCCTTATGCGTCATAACTTACGTAAAAATGCTTTGATTGCGACAAAACTTTAGTATGTTGTTTCGGAGGTACACTGAACCGGTTTTGTTGAATATCATCGAAGTGAGGTCAAAGGTTAGGACACAGGAGCGAGATTTAATCCACAGCCATTATCTTTATAACTTGAGTAATGATTTATGGTATGTTGGAAAGCGTATCATAATCAATGCATTGCATAATTTTACTAACTTGTTTAAAACAAAGATAAATTATAGTTCCTTTGGCTGTTCTTGTCTTAGCCATATAATAAAGACCGCGACTAAAGAAATAGCAGCGTGCCTTAAATGCCTTTTCCTTGTGCTTTAATAAATGACGTAAAGAATGGCAGGTTATTGTGAAATTGCATTCTTTTGAACCGGTGTGGCATATTGTTTGGAAACCCTTTATTCCTGAAACGGCTTGATTGCTGATGAAATACTTGCCATCACAGTAGGTAAATGTCCGTCAACAGTTTTCCGTTTAAATCAATGAAGCGTATTGAACGTAATGTAGATTTATATATAATTTATGACTACAAAACTTGTGGTTTTGAGATAAAATAAAATACCAACGTTTACTACAATAAAAGGTTTATTATATATCTATCGAAATGTAGATGATTTTTATTAGAAACCGAAACAGGCCATAACTTCTACAGAACGGCTACGATATTTCTTTTCCTTTTTACTGCCGATTTATCTAGAAATGTCAGTGGGAAGTTCTAGTACGAAGAAAATCCGATGATCCTCTTATTCATGTAAACATTCGTGTCTGAAAGTTCCACATCAAGCACTTTATGCTGACTAACGGATCTACGCCATAATTCCGAGCATTCATATCAATAACACAGTTTCTCTTATTTCAAAGTGTGCAAAATGTTTTAGTTCTCTCCGTCAAGAATAACACTGTCGTAAGATCTTCAAATAAATATTAATCTCTGTTAAATATGCGAAAGTCAAAACTCAAGATTCTTAATTAATGATGGCGAAAGTTAAACTCAAGTGCAACTTGAAAATTATCAAGAAGTTCTCATCCATACTGCCAAGATACAAATGAAACAATACGCTCAAAGTAGACAATCTCTAGAAAAGCTTATACACAAAACATTAGAAACATAAAACCCAACCTTCACACGACAACTCCTCACTAGCTTCGGCAGCAACTTCCTCAGAAGAATGCTGAGGACAAGCCTGTTTTGAACATTTTAAACACATACTTGCTACAAAGACTGATGTATTCAAAACACTATTTAAACTATCAAAAATAAAAATAAAAACACATTAAGATTTTCATTTCTTGTCCTGTCCTTTCGACATCGTTTGTCAGCAATAACACAATGGACTCAAAGAATAAAAGAGAATAGCTATCAACCTTTAATTCAACTGAACACTGTAGGTCACGACGATCAAACAAGAGATAGAAATGCATTTTTGTTACCAATGCCTAACACTTTAACCCAAAAAAGATTTATTGATTACCAGGGATTGATGTTATGGAATAACCTTCCTTGTCAATTAACACATATTAATAGTTATAATTATTTTCGAAAGCAACTAAAAAAGTATTTGCTAACAAATTAAAATGTAAAATTATATGGTAAAATTTATTAATCAGACCACATATGAGTAAATTTTATATGTGCAGGACGTTTGACTTGACTACGTACTTTAGGGGAATCGGGATTTACTTTAGAGGAATTGGGATATACTGTATATATAGCCTTTTACTCAATTTCCTGTTCTGTGGTTACCCTGTACATAAGTATTCACATGATATATGTTGTTTTTCTTAATACTATATGTTATAAAATTAAGTTTGAAATGCAACATAGTCAAATGTAACCCCGTAACGAAATAACTGAAATGACCTGATTCCTTAAAACCAAGTTCAAAATTAGGGAATACCCTGCCATATCCAATAGAATCTTTATTCTAACGAAGCGTACATTTCGCCAGCTCAGAAAAATGTATACGTTCTCTTGAAATAAGTTTAACTTTTTCCACGAGTTACTATCAAAGTCTTCCTGCATCCAGCTTCGATGGGAAACATCTTAAACCTTTTTAACTATTTATAAAGACGGACGAAAGTTTAGCTTCCTAAAACTATTAATTCCCAGCATTGTGCGGGGCTCCAAAGAAGCAACCTGCCAGGTGGTTTGGCAGTTTGTCGTATGTGAGTCCGGAGAATTTCGAGGCCGCTGTGGTGCAGTGGAAGCATGTCCGGCGCAAAACTAGAACATCCTGCGTTCGATTCCCGGTGACGGCCGATGAGAATTTTTCCGTGACACACTTATAAACGTGGAAAGAGCGATGACTTCTATTTGATGATACCTGGTGTTCTATTTTAAATTTATTTGGACATCCGAATGTTGTGCAAGTATTCATGGGAACTAAATCTGAGCACAACTGTAGTATGTTGTCAGACACAGAAGAAAAATCTACGTTGTCAAACTAGTTTTAGAAGAAATATGAACTTCTTAAAAATCGCAAATTTTCAATGCCAGCCAATGGCATATACGACCAAGAATATAGACAGTGCTCTGTAGGTAGTCAAGCATACGGAAGGATATCAAAACAAATCCGGTTCAGAAATCCGCGCTCAGAGCCCTTTTGTAATTTCCTAGCTCCATGCCATAGGTAAAGTGCTCGTTTGATGAATTTAGTTTTAATGACTTTTAATGCGATGATTTAGTTTCCGATGAATTCGTTTTTGGTTATTTCGGCTTCGATAAAGTCCTTTGCAAAAAATTTAATTTTCTGCTAGCCGTTTCACAACACGTTGCTGCACAAATACCATGTTTATTTCATGGAAATTACTTCGACTGTTGCAGCATTAACGCCATATTTATTTCATGGAAATTACTTGTACTGCATGTGAACATCAGGTGTAACTGCTTAAAGCAAAAATTGCGGGAGTTTTAGAGTCTCATTCGAAGTGTATTCAGATTAAAAGCTAGTCAAAGGAAAAGAAAGAAGTTGAAGTGGTTCCACCTAAAATCTCTGCCTTATGTTTCCAATGGTAAAACTTCTTTATATATTTCCTTCGTAATTAATGCACTCCCTAGGTTGAAAATTTGCACGTCAATAAAACTAACTTTAAGTTATGCCATGGGTACTTGCTAAAACATAACCATAATCAAGCAATCCAACATTTGTTTGTCTATTGACGTAATTAATGTACTTGTCGCGCCACCTATTAACAGGTCTGAGCATTACCCAAAGGAAAATGATTGATTTTCAGTATAATAGTGGTTATGTTTTAGCAAGTGTTAAGTATCCCATGCTATAATTTAAAGTAAGTTTTATCGATGTGCAAATTTTCATCCTTGGGAATACATTAATTGCAAAGATAATATGTAAAGAAGTTTTACCCTTGGAAACATAAGGCAGAGATTTTAAGTAGAACTACCTTAAAAAAAGCCAGCCAGTGACGTCAGCTAATTTCGAAAATAAAAAAATAAAACCACACCATTGTTCATGGAAAGATTGGTTGATCCCACTGGGAGAGAGAAAAAGGGTGATATGAAGAATATATGAGATATCTCAAATATTGACATGTCTAGTTTTGGGAAAGTTTTGTGTCATTTATAGAATACGATGATCAATCTGCTACAAAGAAATTAATAAACAGAAAATATTTCTAGCAAGAAAAATACCTCCGCAAATTGCGTACTTCTGCAATTTTTTCCTTCAAGAAACTGCAGCAACAACAACAAAAAAAAAAAAAAAAAAAATATGGTAACATAGCATGATATCGCTGATCAGACTACCCTAGAATCAGATGGGTAGAATAGAAGCTTCCCCGATACAGCCTACATTTATTTCCCTATAAATAATCGATCCGGAGGAGTAGAGGAATAGTTTTTCTCCACAAAGAAACTTTCATTTAGGATCTCAAGTATGAAACCGGAGGCACGCTTACCTGAAATATCTTTCGCCTCTATGGTTTTCTTCTTGAAAATGATATCAATTGCAGTTCCAACACCAATAATCAACAAGATGGTGACGAAACAATATCTGTAAGTTAATGAGAAAAAGTTATAATGAAATTATTAGGTCGAACAAAGTTCGCATTCATTCCATGTAAAAATAAAGAAGTAGGCACATTGCGTGTAGAATATCAATGACACACCTCCTTACAAAGGCATCTAAACAGAAATAAGAAATTGCTTAGATCAATATAAAATACACTAGCTGTTAAGCCCGTTGAGATAAGAATACCACGGGTCCTAGAAACCACTTATTGCTATTCAAGCGTTTGTTAACGACGTTGGAAAATATCTTTATACACGATGTTTTTTGTAAATATTTTTTCGGAAACTGGAAATAGTTTTCCTTGTTCTGACTCATGGATTACTTTAACTGTGACACATCACACCGTCGAACTCTTGACAATGCAACATAAAGTTGTCCATGGCTAAACACTGGTTCAGGAAAGTATACTTTATCCAGTGTTTGACTTTGGGACTTATTAATGATCATAGCAAAGGCGAGTTTTACAGGAAATTGCCGTCGTCTTAATGGGAATGGGAGGTCTATATCAGTATACTGGTCAATTTGCGGAATAAAAACAGTTTTACCGCATGCTGAGCCTGTGAATACTTCTGCAATGATAAAATTGAGTTTTAGTTCTTTAATTATCAGTCTTGTTCCATTGCATAAACATCATTGTGTATTGAGGTTTCTCAGGAGCATGATAATAGCTCCAATCTTTATAGTCTGTGAAGTGGCATTCTTGATGGAGTTTGCTCATTTAAAAACTTTATAGGATAATACTGCTTAGCATTTTCTTCGCCGTCGGCATCAATTGAATCAGAGCTTAAGTATGTGTTTGCTGTCCCCACTAAGAGATCACGAACATTCTCATTTAATTAGTCAACATCAGAGTTTTTGGGACACAGAATGACTTTCTTTGCAAATGTTTTAAAATCAGAAATTTTCAAGTTCTCACCAAATATTTTTTTGGCTATATCACCATCACATAAAATATCTGTAGGTATCTCTATCATTTCCTCTGGTAGGCTATCAGCTGTTCCATGGGCACCATCACCAAGTCGTAAAAGCCATTAACTAAATGATGAATCAACTGATCGAACATTACTTTTGAGATCAAGGTTAAGAAAAAATGTGCTGTGTATACACCAAGAATATTTACAACACGAACGTCCAGATTTCCGTTTAATAGGTGTAAAAGAGTACAAATTAAAAACTAGATTCCTAGCTAGGTTTTAATTTGATTCTGTACTCAATGTTGTAAACATTAGTCTGACGAAGCCGCTTGTATTCGGCGGTGAAAGCTAGCAGTGTAGTTTGTAATTTGTACTCTTTTACACATATTAAACTCAAATCTGCACATTCGTGTTGTAAATTACTTTTGAGTCTTAAAATCTCAAACTTCTCTCATAATTGGTTGCATTTCTTCTCCCATAATAATTGGTTGCTGGCGTCGAGTATTTTGTTCCTGTCACCATGTTTGACAACAGGGAGAGTTTGTCTAAAGTCTCATCAAAGTAAAAGGACTTTGCCGCCAAAAAGATTTTTGATTTCTCATAATATATTTCAGTATTCGGTCAATTGCAAGTAAAGCAGCACCGGGGGCCATTCATTGTACCTTCGTCCCAGATGATGGCTTTCGCAGATCGAATCATTTCGGCGTCGGTGGAATTAATCTTTATATTCGACGTAGACGTTTCATTTAAAGGTGGCACTAACTTAAATTGGTTAAAGTATGTTTTGCCACCTTCTAACAGATTATAGCAGCAATTCCTGTGGATGCAACAGGCAAAGCTATGTTTCCTTCTCCACGGATAGTGCTGTGAGGAGGGTTTTATACAAATAAGTTTTTCTTGCGCTCCCTGGGCCATCAAGTAAAAAACATCTATGAGGAAGATCATCATTAGTGGTAGCCGACATAATACTGTCATATGTTGCTTTTTGCTCTGCATTTAAATTACGTGTCATTTCTGTAGCTTTTTTGTCATTCTGCAGCACTGTCGAAATAAACATCCGTATTTTGAGGAATGTTCCTTGATGGAATTGGAAGATTTTATTTATCGCAGGAGCTGTTGTTAGCTTTGATAGTGTCTTCAATCTCTTGAAGCCGCCCCGGTGGCGCAGTGGTCTAAGCGATGGCCTCTGATCATTCGTCCGAAAGGGGTCCGGGTTCGAATCCCGGTGAGGCATGGATGTTGTGTTTGTCTTACGGCACTGGCTCTCTCCCTTCCCTGGAACCAGTGACCCTAAATTAAGGACGGGCGACTACTTATAGCCCATTGAGTTGCTCACGATGGTCGTTAAAACTTCAATAAAAAAAATCTCTTGAAGGGTCAAATTCAAGCAATATTCACAATCCTCAGTGTGTCCAATGTTATGTCTGTGTGGAAAATATTCCCAAAGATGGGATTTGTATTTTTCAAACAATTATTTGTGCATTGGGAGGTGAAACAAAGATAAGAATGTACTGTATCTGTATGCTTCCACTTCCATCGCACTAGAAGAAAACCAACTCTAACTTCGAACGAAAGAAAAAAGATGTATACAAAACATTAAAAACAGGAACGGTTGCTGATAACACGGTGTGAACACCGGAATATAAATGTTCGTCTTTTTCTGTTAAGCAGCGTAATAAAGTCTATCAAGGGTATGTAAAGTAGAACCAAAATTCCTAACGTAAAGTTTTCCTATTTTTAAAGAGCTGACCGTATGACGTAAGGCATCTGTGACGTCATGTGAGAATGATTCAAATGAGACATCACACCAGCAGCTGTGTTCTTTGTTGCTATGACAACAAAACAAAGTGATATACGCGTGCACTGTGCGCTTGTAGGTGATGACGTCACCTGCACGAAAACACGAAAAGCTAAGCGTGACGTCGCAAACATTTATTTATCGGTTGTTGCCATGACGACTTAAAAAGGGATTCACGTCGTCGCAACTTAGCCTTTTATATATTAGGACGTGCAGGTCCCCATTTCTGTAAATCAGATCTTTCCCTGTTTGTGCTCCATGAATAAAATTTGAACCTTACTGGCCACGCAACTGAAAGAGCTTGTATGAGGGCATAACTACTAAAAATTAATTCGCCTAAAGTCTCCTATCGCGTTAATCGTTGACCGAGATTTTGAGTACCACAAAACCGCCATCTTGCTAAAACAACAGCTGCCATCTCGAACAGGATCTTCCAAATTTATTGAGAAGCATTTCTTTCAGCCATATCTAAGTTTTTAATACATACTTGCATTTAAAATACCGATTTATTTTCGTAAAGTCCTTTCGTTTAAATTCACATTAAAATATTTCAGCGGAACTAAAAGGTTAGGTAACACATTTCAACGAGAATGCTTTTCTAGACTCGTGCATCCAATGCAGGCTAATTTCATAACCTGATCTCCGTGAAATTTTGCTTGTTGCTTTTCTTAAGTTTTAGCAAACACCGAGCGCAACTTTAAGGGCTATAGTCTCCCGTCCTTTATTTAGAGCCATTTCTACGAAAGGAAGAAAGCCCGTGCCGTAGAACAAACACACCATCCATGCCTCATCAGAGACTTCAACAGAGGCGACAGAGGCTGTCTAGAAAATACAAGACCATGACATTACAGAGATGAGTTCTTTCTTTTAGTGACGTCACGCGAAAATCAAGGCTTCCGATTGGTTTCCAATACGGGAGTGTATGACGTCAGATACACCACTTCTGTATCAGTCCATGTTGCATGAGAGCGACGTCACAAACAAAGGGAACTAGTCTTCCCTCTGACGCCATTGCCCTTTACTTTTTAGAAGTCCTTGCTTGAAACCTGACCCACTCGGACAAACGGTCAGAAGCCAAAGATTAGATCACTACGCCACCGGGCGAACTCATTGCTTCAAATCAGGATTTAATTGGTAAGCTCCGCCTTACACCAAGGCCGTTTAGAAAACTCAAGGCCATGACATTAGAGCAGATGACTTAGCTCCGTTTATCACGTAACTCTCATGTTACACGACCTGATGCGTCGGTGTCGTGCTTGACGTCACACACAACAGAGTTGGAAACGAGTCAGAAGGCTTGGTTTCCGCGTGGCGTCATTAAAAGAGGGAACTCATCTGTCTAATGCCATGGCCTGGAGAAAAAACTTGCACCTCCAAAGTACTGTATATTTTTTACAAAAAAGAAAGCAAGTTCCGCTATCAAAAGTATTCGTCACACATGACATGCATTAAATAATAATACACTTACTATTTTATTTTGGAAAACAATCTGAATTTTTCAAACGGAATTACGACCTATGGTGTGATTTTTTTGGTAATAAAAACATTTTGAATAGGATAGGCATTTCAAAGGTCTGTTGAAGGTCTGTTGAACAGCCTGGTAAATGGACTAATAAATAATTCTTTTAAAATTGATTTTAATGAAAACAAATTACATCCCTAATTGTAACAAGATTTTAGGTAATTTCGCTTGCAACAATATCGTAGATTTTTTCTGTAATTGCTGACATTTACCTTACGTACCCTTCTTAATATTTAAAATTAGAATCACTATCAATACTTAGGATATTTACGCTCTCTGTACTGGGCATTCCAACTGTTAACCTGCTTAACATTCAAGCATACGTCCATACCATTACAATTGCTTTTCGAACTTTACAACTATTCTATCTGCCAAGCATTTCAATAGATCCCGTTATAGCATTCCAACTGATTTCCTTTTAAAGGGGTGAGTCGAAAGAGATTAGAAATACTTATTAAAAAAAGCATTTACACAAAAATATGAAACTTACACAATTCAGAGAAGCAATGAAATCATTTTTACCACGCTTATGAAATTTCGGTGTACGTGCCATGTATTGCCATGCACACGTCTAAACAGTTCTCCATTTTCAGCCAAAAAGATACAAACATATAGCACTCAATCACTGAAAAATCCCAGCGTACACGATTCTTCACGTAAAAAATGTGGCTTTGTCACAGAAACACACCTTGGGAGACTTGTGGAGGTTCATTATGTCCGTGTCAAGTTGTAAGAGGCTACCATGTCAGTGCAAAAAAGGGTAGCGAGTCACCATGCCCGTGCGAAATGTTTAGTGAGCCATAATGTCCGCATGTAGGAGGCCAACATGTAGCGGGCAACAGTGCCCATCAAAACGTGGGACGGACGATCATATCCGTGCCAACCATGTAGCGGGTCACCATGTCCGTGCCAAATGCGTGGCAGGCCATCATATCTGTGCCAAACGTGTAGCAGGCTATCATTTCCGGGCAAAACGTGCGGTGGGTCTCTATATCCGTGAAAAACTTTAGCTGACCACTATGCCAGTGGAACATGTAGTAAGCTAATGTGGCCTGCAGAACTTGAAAACAGTATGGCCGGAGTGCAAGACGTTTTCGAAGAATCTGAAACATTTTTCTTGGTACGTTCTGCACAACCATACTGTGGTTTCGACCTCCGCCTGTTTCGTAGAACGACTGCAGAACACGACCAACGGCTTGCTACTATTCACACGTGATCGGCTGGGGAAGGGGTGCAGGGATTTGCATCCTCAACATCCCATAAAAATCTCGATATCCCCTTCGAAGGTGGAAGGTGTGTAACACATACAATACGGGGGTTTATGAAAACAATTGAAACACCGACTGCAACTGAAGTACACGCAAAACGCGGTATTCGAGTTACAGGGATGACGTCACCGGTGATGTGAAGTGTATACAGGGGTGCAATACGATGTTGGCTATCCACAAAGCTGTTTCTCTCTCTCTCTCTCTATTTTTTTTTTTTTTTTTTTTTGGATTGGAGGTTTAACGCCCACCGTGAGCAACTCAATGGGCTATAAGCAGTCGACCGTCCCTAATTTAGGGTCACTGACTCCAGGGAAGGGAGAGAGCCAGTGCCGTAAGACAAACGCAACATCTATGCCTCACCGGAATTTGAACCCAAACCCCTTTCGGAAGAATGATCGGAAGCCATTGCTTAGACCACTGCGCCACCGGCTGTTTCACCTAACGTGGCAGCCCCACAGTCGCAGGTGAAACAGCTGTTCTGGAGTAACTATCAACAATGTCAGATCTTGGTGACCTCAGAAAAGGCATAATCATTTGTGCGCGTCTCACAGGAGCTTCAATAACTAGAACGGCAAAAACAGTAGGTGTATCTTTGATACAGTTTCTCTTCGGTTTAGGGATTAACGACCAATGTGAGCTATAAGCAGTGGCCTGTCCCTGATTTAGGGCCACTGGTTGTAGGGAAGGGAGAGAGCGAGTGCCGAAAGAGAAGAACACAACATCGATGCCTGACTGGGATTCGAAACCGCATCTATCTCGGACGAAAGTTCAAAAGCCAGCGCTTATATCACTGCGCTACAGGGTGTCTAATTGTTTCTTCGTAAATACAGTATTTTAAAAAGTTTCTCACATAATTTTGACTTGTCGGGAAGTTATTGGGTTGTCGGAAAAGTCATGATGTATTTTAGCCATGTTTTGCAAAGGTCATTTATTGATAGAAAGAACAAAGATCAATCAATGATATAATGCCCGTTTTGTTTGACGACCTTTTGCCATCTGTCAGTGAGCTGCAGAATGCCTCGTTCATAGAAGGACCTGTCTTTCGTGGCGAAAAACTGTACAAGGTGCTGATTTACAGCCTCTTCTGAATTGAACGTTATACCATGCAAGGACTGTTGAAGAGAGCGAAACAAGTGGAAGTCTGACGGCGCAAGGTCAGGCGAGTATGCATGGTGGGGCAACACATCCCACCCAAGCTCCAATAATTTTTGGCTGGTGATCAAACTTGTGCATGGTCTCGCGTTGTCGTGATGGAACACAACACCTTTACGATGAACGAGATCTGGACGTTTCTGGATGATGGATTCGTTCAAACTGTCAAATTGCGGACAGTACACATTCGAATTGATTGTTTGGTTCCCCGGTAGGAGCTCGAAAAACACGACACCTTTAAAATCCCACCACGCTGAGACCAGAACCTTCCGCTGATGAAGGTCTGCTTTGGATGTCATTTGAGGAGAAGCAGCACGTCGGGACCAAGATCGTTTGCGCAGCACATTGTTGTACACAATCCATTTTTCGTCACCAGTTATCAGTCGCTTCAAAAAGAATCGTTTTTCTCACGTTTAATGAGCATATCACAGATGTTTATACGCGCTGTCAATTGAGCTTCTTTGAGTTCATGAGGAACCCACACATCGAGCTTGCTTACGTATCCCAGCTTCTTCAGGTGGTCGTGAACGCTTGAATGATGGATGTTCAATGTGTCTGTAATCTCTCGTGTCGTGTAACGTGGGTTTGACTCGATCAATGCCTTGATTTGGTCGTCATCAATCTCGGTTAGCCTCCTGGACAGAGGAGCATCGATGAGGTCAAAATCACCAGCACCGAAATTTGCGAACCACCGCTGGCACTGACGTTCTTGTAGAGCATTATCACCGTACCCTTTACGCAACTGTTCACAAGCATGACGCGCGTTCTTCCCTTTATGTAAGTAAAACAGTAAAATATGGCGAAAATGCACAGTTTGGTCTTCCATCTTCAACTTGATATAAAGTCTCCTGAAATGAACCAAATCGCACACTATTCCTTTTAGACTGCAGCTAGAACTGGTACCTGTCGAATGCCACAGCGATAACAGAGCTGCGCATGCCTCTAGTACTTCCAAAACCGCCCAACCGCCATCGGGTGCCAAAATACGTCATGACGTTTCCGCAACCTAATGGCGACCCGTTTTTAGCTTTCTGATATCTTTTCATGTTTAGCACTCAAACATCTCTCCGCACTTGAAATTGCTCATTGTACCTCGTACTACAACTCCTTCCAAGTACTGCTCGCTGAATTTACTGGACCTTTATAAATGCTTTTCAAATAACGTAAGTTTCTCATTATTTATCAAATAATAAAGATATAACAGCTTTCAGAAGTGATAAAACATTTACTATTTTCTAGAATAAGACCTCACAGTTTTCTCCGCAGTGCCTTTAATAATGGCTGCTCCAAGTTTCATCTTAAGGATGTCGCAAAACGTTCATGCATTCTAAACGGCTGCCTTATTTGTTGTTTATTTTTACTACCGTCCGCCCATTGTTCATCTCGATAACTTCATCCGAGCTACTAGGTTTTATTATGAATAACCACAAGATAATTGATACTGTTCCCAGAAAGTTTGCAAGCGATAAACACTATTTTGAAGCAAAGAATGCGCAACAGAAAAATTCCTAAAGGTTGCCAACAGGATTTCAGACAATTCTTTGTGTTTCTGATCTGTTTCAACGATCTCAAGGTGCCCTTTTTTGGTGCATTTTCTCATTTTTAGTGTGTTGAAGCTACATAAGTAAACCTAAGGTAACCGCCTTAGTTGCAGTTGCTCTAGGAAGTCTCAATTCATTCAAGTTAATTTCTGTTCAAAAACAAATTTATTAAATTATTGTGGCGTGAGTGTGTGTGTGTCCCTCTTTCAGACTGATTACCTTTATTGTAGTATATCAGTTTATCATGAAACTATACTTCTGTTTCTCACCTAATTCATTTATTATAGCATTACAAACAAAGGTATTCAAAAGTAAAGTTACAAACACAAAAGTTGATACAGCCGTGTATAAAAGTTGATATAACCGTCTTGATAGGCTTCAATGAAGTTAAGGTGAGTTGTACATCAGACCATGACAAAGAACCTGTGCAAACGAGACATGCATAGGAATGGATGGCCAGGAATACTGGTGCGCCATAAATATCATTAATTGGAGGTGGAATAAGTGCGTTGTTCCGATGATCAATATGTAGTATGATCACCCCTGACCGTCAAGCATGTCGCATAACGATCATGCATGTTGCTGACAAGATGATTGAGAAGGTCGCACGTCAACAAATATCATTGTTTCATTTCAGCAGTTCGTAGCAGGCTTCAGGTGGGGAACAGAAGATTAGAAACGCATCTCTCCAGAGCTCCCCAGACATACTCAACAGGATAAAGATTCGAAGATTTGGCTGGTCACTCAATTCTGTGGATATTTTCACTCTCGACGACGTGATTGCCTACCTGTAGAGTCATATGAGGACAAGAATTATCTACCATAAAAATGAACTTGAGCGCACAGCACCCTTAAAAACCATTAAATAGGAAGCAAAGGCATCCTCTATGTATCAATGGTATCCTTTATGTCTACGATGCTATCTTCAAACACGTGCAGTAACTTACGGTGATTCAGTATTGTGGTGCCTCCCCACACCAGAAGATCACTTCCATAGTAGTCTCCTTCCTGGCCGTTGTAAGGATGGCTGCGTGTTCGTTCTGCTCTCTCTCTGAAGATGAGGTACGCCAGGGAGTTTGTCAGATTGAAACGGGACTCATCCGTGTAGGTCATACATGCATGCAATAAATCCTCTGATCTCTTTTTTGAGAAGTGGTAAGCTGGAAGACAAACGATCAGTCTCCTAAGATACAAACCCCTCTCACAAAGTCCTCCAGGTGCAGTTCTTTTTGATGCAATCACACCTGAAGTACAGACGAGCTCGACAGCCAGATAACTGGCTATAATCTTCCAAAGACTTCTTGGTGTGAAGAACACATATAGATCCTCGTGAAATGTTGTGACTCTTCGCTGGAAAGGAACTGGTTGTCGAGACAGATTACCTAATTCCTGATGTTGTTGCTGTAGCATGGGGATGACCATCCGAGGGATATTCTCTGCTCTGGTCACCTTTAATTGCGCTTGTCCTGCTAATATCGTGTCGACTGCTACCCACCTCTCTGAATCCTCCAAGCGACTCCAGGTATTCGTCTGCATGTCCTCCAACACCACTTCAAACTGACAGACTTTGCGTGCGAAGGACAATATGGTGACCGCCGGATCTGCGTTCTCTTTTATAGCACGGCGTTTTGCATGTGCCTGCGCACGCACTTTCACGTGGTATTCCTCTTTGTATGTGTTCTTGGTCTGATCTGTCTCTCGCCTGAATTTCAATAGTCTACCAAGTCATTACGAACATCAAAGTTGCCATGTCAATTTTTATGTTTGCAACTTAACTTTTGTCCAGTAGTGCACATTTACATACGTTTAACTTATGGATGATGATAGTCATTAAATAACTGTTAAAGTATTTAGAGTAATAATTATTCCTGAAGATCGCTGTCAGAAAAGAACTTTTCAACAGATATGCTGTAGCGGCTTAAAAATGGAAAGAAAATTCATTCATTCTATGCATTTTGGTAAATCAAATGTATAATTTTTAAATATTGTTAAAATGTATAATTTTTAAATATTGTTAAATACTTACATAATTGTTACCTGGAGAGATGAAAACTGGAAGGACTCCTTAGTTTCGCATTCGTGTACGTTGAATTTCCAGCTGATATTCATAAACTCCGGCACTGTTTAGAAAAGATAGGTGAACTCAGAATTTATGAATTTACAAAATTTATTTTAATTAAAGGAATGTATGCGATGCAGTTACTTAGTTTCCTATATGCTTTTAAAGGAAAATTGTTCTACATATTGATCAAGACACTTCGGCTCGCGGGGAACTATGATTTACATATATATTTGACACTAAAATGACTGACTTATTTTTATCATGTATATATACAGGAGGTAAGCATTTAATCCTGCTAAGTTCAGGAATTATTATTAATAAGTTAGACATGAGACTTTTAGTGTTTAGTAAGTGATCTGCGAAGGACAATAGGTTGGGGATTTATAAAAATCCCGCAAATTATATATAATCTGGTTAAATATTGGATTTTAGGTGTATAGGATCTTTTGTTTTGTTTGGTGGCTTAACGACCTGCGTGAGTAACCCAGTGAGCTGTACACAGTCGCCCGTCACTAATATAGGCCCACTTGTTCCAGGGAAGGGAGAAAGCCAATGCCGTAAGACAAGCACAACATCTATGCTGCGCTCCGTATTCAAACCTGGACCCATCTCAGATGAATGGTTATTGGCCAGCTTCTTGTGCCACTCGGCAACCGGGGCAGCTAGGTGTTAGTGCCCTGTGAAAAGCAATCGGCTGGAGATTGGTTTTAGCAGGTTTTGCATGCGACTTCAGGTGTCTAGTTAGTGCCCTGTGAAATGCCATCGGTGTGCTCCCTAAAACACTAAAAGGTTTTGCGTTTCCACCTCTTGAAAAGAGCACCCTAGAAGAGGAATCACTCTTACTCGATATTAAACCCAAATGGCCAAATCGCAAGTCCTTTTACTCTTGTCATTAAGACCCTAGACCATACTACGCAGCACTGAGGGCATTTGCGAAAATGACTATCTCGTCAGCAAAGCAAAGGTGGGTTAAATAATCTCCATTAATTTTTATTCCCTTGTTTTCCAACTTTAATGATCGAATGATTGAAAAATATTCTGCGATGAGGTACTGAAGAGTTCGGGAGATATGCGCCACCTTGTCTCATTCCTTTACCAATTTTATCGTGGTAAATATATATACGAGGGTGAATAAAAATGAAGGTCAATGCTCTCGTTACATAGGCAAGCAGTGCTGCGGCAGATTGCTATTTGGGAAGGGAAGGGCACGTGACCTTGACACGTGGCGGATGCAATAGCTAATCTTCTAACCGCAGTTACCCAGCAGTTGTAAGGGCGTAAACATGGCCGCTCGTTTGCCGGAATGCTCCATTGTCGAGCAGCGAAGTCTAATGAGATTTTTATAGGATGAGGGTGTGCGACCCGCTGAAATTCATCGTAGGATGCTTGTGCAATATGGGGAGGACAAGTAGATAGAAAAGTTTCAAGCCGGTTGAACGAATGTGTTTGATGAAGCTCGCTCGGGCCGTCCGTCGAGTTCTCGCACAAATGACCACCTAGATCGCATCGATGCCCTCATTAAAGAAGATCGCCGGGTTACTCAGTTTGAGATCACCCAAAAGGTAAACATTAGCTATGGTTCTGCATTCTCAATAGTGCATGGCACTCTCGGATATCATAAAGGCTGTGCCAGATGGGTGCCACGGCAGTTTTCTGTTGCGCACAAGCAACAGCGCTTGGAAATTGGCAGATTTGTTTGCAGCGGTATATGTCAGATTCCAGTATTCTGGAGAGGATTGTCACTAGGGACGAAACATGGGTCCATCATTACGTCCCCGAGAGCAAAAATCAAAACGTGGAGTAGAAACATATGAGCTTCCCACGTAAAAAGAAGTTCAAAGTTGTCCCTTCGTCACGAAAATTAATGCTGACTCTCTTTTTTTGACATAAAAGGACCCATAGGTGAACACTATCAAGCACAGGGTGATTCAATTAACAGTCGGTCATATTGTAACATGCTGAAAGAAAATTTAAACCAGAAATTTGTACAAAACAACGGATAATGTTAGAACAAAAAAGTGCTCTTGCTGCACGACAACGATCGTCCACATACCGCATTGGATACTCAACAAACAATTACCGAGTCGAAGTTTGAGGTGGTACCACATCCTGCGTACAGCCCCGATCTAGCGCCGTGAGACTTTCATGTCTTCGGGCCTTCGAAAGACGCTTTGCGAGTCCGCCGTTTTGAAAGTGACGTCAAGGTACAGGAAGCGGTGCATTCGTGGCTGCTGGAACAACCAAAAACATTCTTCTCTGCAGGAACCTCTAGAAGCTTGTAGACAGATATAAAATATGCGTTGAACGACAGGGGAACTATGTTGAGAAATAAGGTAATTGCTATCTGTATGCTTCTTGGTTTCTTTAATATACGACAACATTGACCTTACTTTTTAATTTACCCTCGTTTATACATCCATTTTCCAATCACACATCTGTGAAGATCACAAAACTGTATATGTATATATGCGTGCGCGCGCGTGTGTGTGTGTGCAGTGTAAATACATGTGCATATTTTTTCTTTGTTTTTGGATTTAACGATCACCATGAACATGTTCACCTATGAGCTGCAGCTCATAGGTCTATAGGCCAAAATTCTACCTTATGTAAAGAGTGAGGAATTGTTCAAGGATGCTTCATGGTTCTCAGCACGAAAGACTGGACGCTGTATTATGAGTGGCAGCTCGGCACCATACGACCTCATTCAACCTGTAAATTTGTAGCATTACAAACAGGGAACAGAAATTTCTGCAAGTACTTGTAGCCCTTACATTGATTTATCTAATAGAAAAGGGATGGGTGGTATTGGCATTTTGTCAGTCCATACAAGCGGTTTCTACCGATCTAGGTGCCGAGCGCGCGTGTTTTTTTCCATTAAACAATACCAGAAAGCTGATTGCAGTTGATGTCATCCTTTCGTGCCACTGTTCTCTTGTGAAAGCCGATGTTTGGGAATCTCGGTGCTTGGTCTTTTCGCGCATGCCCATACCTTTCTTGACGCTTGAAGCTCTTAGTTTAAGTTTTGCAGAGATTACAGACGATACTGAAGGATCTCCCTCTAGTCACATCACGATACACTGTTAGTGGTGCTCCCAAACAGCATTAGCGACGATCAGCTCTGAATGTTTCAGGATTTTCTTAGTTACACGAATCGGCAAGCGAGCAGTAAGACTTTCGGACAATAACTGCTATGAGGTTTATCGATTGCCCTTTGTTCTTGTAGGGATTGTTCTCAATGTCAGTTTATTACCAACTTTCTACATCCCGAAGGGATTTTGACGTTAAAAAGCACTTGAAATATTGAGAAAATAGGTCACAGCACCCTGAATGGAAATCAGGGATAATGAGAACCAGGTACACAAGGTTAAGGAGATACCGCTTTATGTATGGCGAGGAATTTATACCAAGGGACATCAATTAACGTTGCCTCTTAATCGAAGGGGTTGTTTAGCGGCATCGGAGCTCGAGCCGAGGAACTTGAGTTCCGCAGTCGAGCAGACTTAGTCACGAGACCAGTAACACCCCCAATCCAATAACGTCCATTAGTTTACTTATTTCTAAAAGTTTGGCATGCAGCCCGTAGGATGGCTACCTTTTAATCTTTAAATAAACATTCATATATATATTATATATATATACAGGTGATGCGTAACATCACAGCCTCTCCTTGACAAATGTCAACCCCGCCTTCTCGTGGTGCATCCTGTTCCCACTAAAGGGGCTCTGACGACCGCCAATAGCGGTATAACTATACCATCGGGATCAGAGGAAATGCTATCCCACACTCACCAACCCGCTTGGCCAGCGTGGTGAGTTATGGCCAAACACCTCCAAAATGACTCTACAACTTAAATCTTGGCCCTCAGTCTCCGGCAGCTGGAATGTACCTGGCCAAGGCAGCGGCCAGTGCGACATGAAGGCAGAGGGTGCTAAGAATCCCCGGAGGATCGGACTAGGCTGCCATTTGATGCTGACCTTGGCTACCTATAACGGACGCTCCCTATCTTCTGATTCAAGGCTTCTTGAATTGGAAGAGGAACTACAAAGGATCAAGTGGGACATCGTCGGGCTAAGTGAGGTAAGGAGAAAAGGAGAAGATCTCATTGAACTGAAGAGTGGACATCTCTTCTATTATCGTGGGACAGATACTGGCAGAACTAGTGGTGTTGGATTTATAATAAACAAGAAACTGAAGGATAAAGTGGTAGAAGTTGAAAGTTCCTCTGACAGAGCTGCACGACTCGTTATCCAACTATCAAGAAGATACCAGGCTCAGATTATTCAAACTTATGCACCCACCACAAGTCATCCTGAAGAAGAAATTGAAGAATTTTATGAGGAAATTCGTCATCTAAATAATAAAGGTAAGCAGCACTTGAAGATAATTATGGGAGATTTCAATGCAAAAATAGGGCAACGGCAACAGAATGAAACTTCAGTAGGTAAATTCGGTCACGGCAACAGAAACCAGCGTGGAAATACTCTCGTTGAGTTTGCAGAGGCAGAAGGATTTTTCATCTTGAATTCCTTTTTCAAGAAAAAGCCACACAGGAAATGGACATGGAGACATCCAATTGGGACGACAAGTGAAATTGATTTTATTATGTGTAACAAAAAATTCGTCATCGAAGACTGCAGTGTGCTGAACAAGTTCAACACAGGTAGTGACCATAGATTGGTGAGATGTAAGATGCACCTCAACACTAAACTGGAACGTGGCAAACTCATAAGACAAACAAAATGTATTGACATAACCAACCTTAAAAAACACCATAATACTTTCAAGTTGGAACTGAAGAACAGATTCTCTGCTTTAGAAGGCCTAACATCGGAAGAAGTGGATATTTCGGAAGTTAACAGAAAAGTAACCAAAGCTCTTATGGAAACAGCAACAAAATTAGCTGGGTCTAAGAACAAGTTGCATGTGAACAAATTATCAGGAAAAACCAAAATGTTGATGCAAAAAAGAAGAGAGATGAGGACAACTAAAGAAGATGTGACTTCCAAAGTGGAATATATAGAGCTATGCAAGACAACACGAAAAAGTATCACTGAAGACGTAAGGAAATTCAACTGTGAGCTAGTGAGGAAAGCAATTGAAAACAACCAAAGCCTTAAGATAGCAAAGGGACATCTCAGTAAGGGAAGAAAACAGATTATGGCTCTGAGAAAAGAAGATGGTTCTATAACAAGAAATAGAGGCGAAATTTTGACAAGAGTGAAAGATTTCTACTCCAAATTATATGAAAGGGATGATACATGTACTCCAGACATCATGAAAGGTACCAGAGTTCTTCCAGTCCTCCCAGCAGAAGTTGCTCATGCAATCAAGAACATGAAGCGGGGGAAAGCTCCAGGAGAAGATGGAATTACTATAGACATCATACAAGAAGCAAGTGGAGAAATTGAAACAGTACTCGCCCAAATTTTCACTCGATGCCTTAATGAAGGGAAGATTCCTGAGGATTGGAACAATGCTACAATGATCCTGCTACATAAGAAAGGTGACATTGAGGATCTCAGGAACTACAGACCTATCAGCCTCCTATCAGTGGTTTATAAAATCTTCACTAAAGTTCTTTCACACCGCTTGAAGGTAACACTGGACATGGCTCAACCGAGAGAACAAGCTGGATTCAGGAGTGGCTACAGCACAATAGATCATATCCACGTACTGAGAGAACTAATTGAAAGAGCGAGGGAATATGAACTTCCATTGTGCATGGCTTTTATCGATTATGAAAAAGCCTTTGATTCGGTGAAACCATCAGCAGTTACCACGGCTCTGAAATTCTGCGGTATTGAAGATGCATACATTAATATTATTAATAACATCTATGAAAATGCAAGTGCAAAGATTCGGCTGTTTGAAAATACAACACGCATAAAAATTGGAAAGGGAGTGAGACAAGGTGACACCATATCTCCGAAGCTCTTTAATGCCACATTGGAAAATGTCTTTCAATCACTGAACTGGGAAAACAAAGGGATAAAGATTAATGGAGATTATCTAACCCACCTTCGTTTTGCTGATGACGTAGTCATTTTTGCAACTACCCCATCAGAGCTGCAGAGTATGATCCAGGAACTTGCTGACAAGAGTAAAGAAGTGGGATTAAAAATGAACTTTCAGAAGACAAAAGTGATGTTCAATGCTTTTACAAGAAATGAAGATTTATCGATTGATGGAGAAAAACTGGAGATAACAGATACGTATGTTTATCTTGGACAGCAGATATCAAGTGAGGGTCACATTGATGAAGAAATTAATCGGCGTACAAAACTTGCCTGGAGAGCTTTTGGAAGAAACAGCATAATTTTCAAGAGCAATATGCCATTATGTCTTAAAAGAAAAGTGTTTGATCAATGCATCCTTCCAGTGCTTACGTATGGTGCAGAGACGTGGACCTTAACTAAAAGAGACATACAAAGGCTGCAGACAACTCAAAGAAGCATGGAGAGGTGCATGCTTGGTATAACCAGGAGAGATAAGAAGAGGAACTCGTGGATCCGAAAAATGACGAGAGTGGAAGACATCATGATCAGAGTTAAATCCCTGAAATGGCAATGGGCTGGACATACTGCCAGAAGGACAGACCATAGATGGACAGCCGAAATTTTAGATTGGATTCCAAGGGACAGGAAAAGACCCAGAAAAAGACCACATGGGAGATGGGTGGATGAAATTCGTAAATATGCGGGAGTGACATGGAGGAGACTGGCACAAGACAGACCGTTGTGGAGGAAACTTGGGGAGACCTTCGTCCAGCAGTGGATTGATAATGGTTGACAATGATGATGATGATGATGATAGCTGATGTTGCCCGACCTAGGACGGGCTGAAATTTTAAATTGAAGCAGATTGGAAACATATCAAATAGACGCCGGATTTCTGTAAGGAAATATAGGAAAAACTCATTCGTGTATGAGCTGAAACTGTTTTTAGATGCCATTTTGCTCATTTTGACATGTCAAAATTTCAGTTTTTATTGTAGGTTAGAGCATTTTAAATAGATCTGGGTATTTATATTTATAATAACGCTGATTCCTTTTTATAAAATTACTCTGCAATTTTATTCCTTTTTATGAAATTACTCTGCAATGCGAAAACAAATGAAATAAAACACGACATAACACCTACGTAACAGAACAAACGTCGCGGACAGTTGTTCGAGCACGTGCGTATTGCCACAGATAGCGTCGTCTGTGTTACTAACTTTATTTTATTTTACGTATCGTGCGATAGCTCGGAGCTTAGTTCCGATTTCGGCCACTGGATAAAAGCAGATGGCGCTGCAAGTACTCAATGACGACACAGCGTTACTGACAGACGTAGCCCATTACATAGGTTTTATTAGTGAAAAGGCAGTGAATGGCGCAAAGGTGATATAAATTTATACAAAAGGTCTGCTTGGACCTTGGAACCCCAATATCTTCTGAGGCTTACAAGTCTTTCTTTGATTTGAGTCATGTTTTTCGACGGGCGGCACCATTGTAAGCTGGCAAAAGATTTACCTTATTAGGGCAATCAATGCGGAAAATAAGAATATGTTGTTGTAGCTGCCTCGATTTGCGCAGCATATCAACTATAGGAAAATGCACATAATTCTGTTTTTGTCAGTGGAGCTAGAGTTCGAAAACCATATCCTTAAAACGTGGTATTGGCACTATGTAAATACTTGTGAATCTGAAAAGATTGCTGTATAAACCATAGGAGTACACACGTACATACACGATGAGCGTAACTGCAAAATCCTTAGTTCCTGCGAAGATGTAGTTTAATACTTTTTACGGGTAACTAATGCTAGGCGCAAGTGTTAAGTATTCCTACTGTTTATTTCCACTCAGGGAACAATCTCCAACTGTTGGGGAAGGGTGAAAGACCTACGAGAAATATTAATGACTCACCAGCTTCAAGAGTGAATAACCTGCGAAGAGTGTTTTCATTCCTGACACGTTTCGAATTATTTCTGGTCACCCATACTGCGTGGAGTTGATTGATCTGCTGTTGGCTTCGGGCAAAAAAAAAAAAAAAAAAAAAAAAAGGCGAGGAACAGCTCCAGAAACCGCAACCAGTTCTGTTTTACTCGAGGCATCGGAAATGAATGAAAAATCGCAAAAAGGGAATTTTTAAAGAGAAAAGGTAATCAAAATAGGTCATTGAGTTATATTTAGCAATACCACGCACGGGAAACGGGAGAATATCTCTTACCTACCGTTGGTTCAATTACCATGATCAGTTTTTGATTAGCAGGTACAGTCTACAAATATAATTTAAAGAGAATAGCAATTCGAGCCAAATTCATTCCTACTTTCTACTTTATCACAAGATCGATCCCGATGATCTTGTATTCAAACAAATAAGCCAGATTATTCTGTATTCAGACAAATAAGCTATGGTGTTTCGCGCCCTACGCAAGCCATTAGTCTAAAATATTTCATTTTTCAATTTCTAGATGAAAAATACAATGTAAACTAAATAGAAAGAAACTAATGGAGACTACATCTATTTACTTACTGGTAAAATGTAAATTAAAATTGAATTTAGTGCGCTTTAGTGTTCGCAAGATTACCAATAAGTGTCTTCAAAATCTATGCCACAGGCGATTTCTTGTTCAATAGAATAAGGGAAATAACCCATTAAGGTTCTTCCCTAGATACCCGGCAGACGAAAAAAAAAATTCTAGCAGAATGAATATAGTGGTGGAACTTAAAAGTCTGCACGGGCCTCATTCGGTTAGCAGAGCCCGGCTCAAGCCCGTGCGTTTATGGGCCCGGCCTGTCAATTGCAGCTATTATTTAGATCTACCCGACCAATGATGTGCCATTTTGCAATATTTTGTCTTTCTATTGTACTTTTTAAATTGTGAAAATAAATTAATGAAATGAGCTATTATTGAAAATATTTAGTTAAATGTAAGCTTAAAACTATTAACTAAACTTAGGCAATTATCGAAGAATATAACCTTTAAAGAGAAAGCGGTAACACTACAGAAGGCAATCCCTATAGGAATTAAAGATAAGGAAAACGAGGAAGCAATCCATGTCGTCCCACTCACTCTCTCTCTCTCACACCACCCCACTACGGACACACACCAGTCTCCCACTCCACACAACACACACTCGCTCGGGGTCGAATCTTTTTGTTGTCCACAATCCCCAAAGTGTTTTTACCATCTTAATACCTACAAGTGGTAAAACTGCCGTGAGTGTTTCCTTTCGCCTCTGTGATTACACCCTGGGCTATGTCATGGAAGTAAGTAAAGCCATCAAAACAGTTAAACAGACCAGGAAATCTGGAAACACGACTTTTTTCTTTCTTTACCGTTGTGATGAAAAGAATGAGTCGGCTTGGCTTGGCCCGGCCGTAAGTGTCTGAGAAAAACCCCAGCCCGGCCCGTTACTTTGCTCCCCAAACTAAAAAAAAAACAACTCCGAACTGGGCCTGAGTTTTCTAGCAGAACCTCTCTTAATCTTGCCCCTGTTCTATTAGAAAATAGTCTGAGTTACACGGTTACTAACTTTTATGCCTTGAGCTTTGTCATTATTTGTGACTCGACAGTCCACATGTTTCGATTGAAAGCTGGATATTACAGAATCCACTTCTTTGAAGAAAAAATATTCGCTCTCGTGTGTCGCCTGATTAGCTTGATTCATAGGGACGGCCTGGTTTATTCGAGTCTTTCTACAGATGTGTGCTTTCATGTCTACGTCGTGTTGAGGTATCCTGTGTGCAAGCGCAGATATCAGTTTCTCGTTCACTCAAGAAATAAGAATTCGTAAGTTATTATATTGAATATCAAAAGGAAGAGATAAAATAAAATTGTCTTTGTTTTTATCCTTTTTATTAATTTTTTTCCTCATTTCTTAACTCATTCGATATTATCAACTGTAAATTTTTTGCGCCCCCCAAAATTTGCTGCAGCCACCTAATTCGCCTAGTGGTTGAATAGGCCCTGCACAGGATCCAATATAGTAAATACAATTTAGAAAAGCGTGGATGCATTCTTTGCATTTGGATTTGGAATTTTTTGTTCAAATAACGATGAAAATATGAAGGAATTTCTTTAATAAATGTTTCAAATTTAGCTGATTTTATCTATGATGTGGCGAATTGAAGGATTCTGGGAAAAAATCTGAACTTTCAGCTTTCAGCCGAAGTGAAATGTTGGAAATATTGGTTGTATATATTTCAAATTAATAACATTCTAAATAACAGGAAACTAAAATAAACAATTACTCTCTATTAAGACAAGATAAATAGCACTCTTTTGTTTTCAAAACAATTTATGAACTAACAGACGAATAGGCAGTGTAGAGTAACAGGACTATATTTAATCATCTGTTCGTTTTCTTTCCCAAGTGACGTGGTATCTGAAAATTTTGTAGCTTTTGCAAAATTTCCGTTTTGGGAACTTTTTGTTTAATTAATAAAAAACAAAAAGTAGAGAACTGAGGCCTGAGAGCAGAAACCGCGTCATTCGGTTATTCAATAACAGTTAATAGATATTAAAAGGCATTTTCCTAACTGGGTGTACATTTCATGATTACATTTCATTTTCTTTCTCTATCCTTCTCTTCTTCCATTATTATTATTATTATTATTATCATTATTATTATTTTTTTTAACATGAAATTCGCGGATGGGCATAAGACACCGTATGTCGTTGCGTGATTTCAGAGAGCTCATCTGCATACTGGTTAAATGACGTACAAACTGGTCGAAACAGGTAAAGTTTTCACCTCGCTCATGTTTTTTCATACCCACGTAATTCAATTTTGTTGTTTTACAGTGATATATATAAAAGTGAAAATGCAAGAAGTTTTCTGCAGCATGTAACTATGTTTCCGAAAATCCACAACACATGTTCAGTTTCCTCGTTAGAAATGGTGAAAAATTAAAAGACGCCTGTTCAGTTGTCGTTTCACCCTATTATACTATTTTTGCAATATTTGGTTAAAATGCGTGTTGCAAAATTTTGTATCTGTCGGCTTATAATGTGCTTTGATATACAGGATGTTTATCACAGATCTGAATGATTTCATTTCTCTTCTTGAAACACACGTGGCAAAAGAAATTGTTTGCAAGGACTGGGACAAGATTTTCTTATCTGAGAAAGGTAGAACGAAGCTTGAAATTACACCCCTCCAATTAAAACGTTCCGAACTCCCACTCAAATAGTACGCAGTTTTCACTTTCGTAATGGAAAAGTATCATGATTGTTTAATAATCGCATTTCGGTTTTTTGACACAGTTTTGCTAAAAATGAAAAAAATTATGCAAATATCAAAGAGCCATCGGTTGTAGATATTATCTAAAACGTAAAATATATGTACACACCCACAACACGGAACTTCGCATATATGCAGAGCGAAAAAGGAACCAGCAAAGGACAAATGAGTATCACATAGCGAACGTAATAATAGGAAGACGCTTTAACACTGAAGTGTATAACTTCCTTTTCCAATTAAAAATGTCAATAAATTTCACATTTCTATTTTCACGCCGCTCAGAGCTATAATACTCCTCTAGCATGACCGATCTACGTGAGCAGCCATTCTCCGTGCCCTTCCAATAGTTGCCGGTCTGATTGTTAGTAGTAGCTTAGGAAGAGACCGTCGAGGCTTTTAAATTTATTATCGTTTTTAGTAGTATGGCTGAGTTGTCTCTCTCTCTGTTTCTAGATGGCGCAGCGGTAGTGGAAAGTGCAAATGGCAATCATTCAAAAACAGTCTAAGACTTCGAGTGATTCATTGAGACCAGTTCTGTAGCCCAAACTTAGAGATACTTCCGTATACACTGTGGAAGTAACTCTCCATCAAAGAATGCACTACGGATTGGTATTCAAAATTCCCGACTGCACACCAGATCGGTGGTTGTCAATTAAGTTTCGCTAACACTTAGGTAAAACAAACACGAGCTCTTTGTGCAAAAGTCTTACGAATTTATCACGTATTGAGGTAACGCAGTATTTTTGTACGACAAAAATACAGTTATTTCTTCGTACATTGTTATCGTTCAGTTCCTTTATGAGCACCCTGTATTGTTAACATGAATATCCTGTTTTTATTCGCATGTAACTTATTTGAATACCTTTTAATGTTGAAGTTATCACACAAATCAAATCTGTTTTTCATATCATGTGTAGTTATTACGTTTTAATAATGCGAAATCATTCAGATCTTCTAAGAACATCCTTTGTTATTATTATTGTGAATATACTATATTTCTTTTCATGTGCACTTATGAGTTTGAGCACCCTTATGTAGATGAAGGAAAGGATGTGTTTCCTTAATAACTTGGTCAGCTTAATTTCAATAAAAGCTCATGTTACATATTATGAGAAAGAAGGATGGTAAACTGTAAGAATGAATCTTAACTGAAGAGCTGCTTGGTACGAAAGGAAAAAGCGGAGGAGCTGTTAATGAAGTATCTGTTTAACGCGTCTTTTGAAAAAAACAAATAAAAAAACAACAAAAAAAAATACGTGCGTTTATAGTTCACTAGGCCAGTCCAAAATTAATTGTCACTATGCCAGTCCTCGTTAATAATTTGCTGTGTAGAGCAAATTAATAACGAGAGCAAATTATGTAATAATGATATATCCGCTCCGATTTAAAAAAATCCTTTTTGCTATTGTTAGCTTTTGTGGCGAGGAATATTTTCCATATATTTACCAATTTTTGTACCAAACAGTTTTTCCACTAGGGAGTGTAAGTGTTCATTTGTATTTGTACAATACTTGGAACAGTGTTTATTATTTCTAAGAACCAAATTTGAAAAATCCGCTTTGCCTTGGATATCTCTTCTTATAAGAAAAGCTTTATGCGCAGTTTATGATTCTTTGTATCTCACATTTCAGCTGCTATAGTTGCCGAGAGTAGTTATTTGTATTTGTGGATTTTTTTTACGGTTGTGTAAAAATCTAGTTGATTTCTTTTGTTTTGTAACGTGTTTAATACAGTATGAAGAACACTGCTTACATTGCGCCTTTTAAAATATGGCTAGATTTTTTCTTGGAGGTGCAAGTTTTTTCGCTGAATATTTTCTTCTAAATACTAGCTTCGAATTTTTTTTACGTGTTGAAAAGGATTAGAAAAAACGTGCATCCGAGAATTAGGTGTCAGCTTTGTGTTCTTTTTTCTTTAAGTAAACGAACGGAGGTATGAAATTGTTTCCAGTAGATTCAGTGGGTAGGCATCGATTGACTAAAAGCTTTGATGAAGAACTCGTTTAAAAATCTTTTGTCATAGTACTATGAACGGAGTAACAGAACACATTTTACCCCGCTACTGTGAGGATAGTTTTTTTTTGGTCTGAAAAATGGTTTAAAATGAACTCGCGTTGCTGGAACAGTGCTTTGTTGAGAGACGCGTTACTTGTGGGCTTACTACATAAAGAAGCTATCCACGTTCTTACTGTAACTCTGTAGATAATCTGTATCAGATTTTAGAACTTTAAATGGAACTTTAGATCGAAGTATGGTTCAGCCCCCCCCCCCGCTTTCTTTAAAGAGAAAAGTTATGTTTTCCAAAACAGTTGGAAATGTTTTATCAGTGCAGCTACGGTGTGGGTACCCATGTGCGAGTACTTTTTGGTATCGATGTATAAAATCCGGAGATACGTGAGGTGTTATATATTTCCTCCATTTCAGGTTTGTGTTAAGAGATTCTTTCAGTATCCCACTTTTTTTCTCTTTTTTTTTTTTTTAATTTCTCGAACCTTGGGGTTTTTGTGTTTTTTTATTCTGAACAATGGAAATGGTAAATATAGAATGTAATTTAGACGTGTCGCAAATATGATGGCATTGATCGTGTTTTCCTTGAAGATGTAATGCAATTAGTAGGTGCTTCGCATTCTTCAGACGACTCGAATTTCCTTTTAGAGGGAGAATGAAAATACTTCGTTTCATGGGCTGCTGGGTCGTGAAAACAATCCTTTTTCTGAAACAGGAAATTAGAATTATCTTACGCACGTGAAGCAAGTCTCACTGCAGTGTAATAGCGCGTCACTAATGCTTCTGTGTGCGACAATGCTGTTAAATTACCGAATCACGGCAGACATAATAGAAAGCAAATTTTTCCTCTTTGTTAAGGGAAGAATGCTTAATATTTAGCAAAATACTCAGCAGAAAAACGTAAGCTAAGACCGCTACAGTTACTTCTAGGATAAAAAAATATTTTTTCAAGCTCAGTAACATAAAGTCCAACGACTTCTTGGCCGTAGGTTCACCTGCAGAGTTTAATGAACACTCAGTTAATATCTGAAGATTTCGAGACTTAAGCAATATTTTTATATGCGTGATGCTAAGTAGAAAGTGTGGATAGAAATGACTGGAAAGCAAGGTGAAAAAACAATGTATCCGCTTTCGTTCTCTGCGTAGATTAATTCAACCTTTTATTTTAAGAACGTTGCAGCTAGAATATGGCAATGATAAAAACAGGAAGAGAAACTAGCTGGCCTTGATGGGGAGAAGAGACGTATGCTAGTCAGAGACAATGCAGCGTTATAATAGCGTTGCTAAAAGAAAACTCCGTGCAAAAAGTTGAATTGATGTCTTTTAACACTTTAAGCGGCCGATGTATTAGGTGTACAAATACGTTTTTAGGCGTTTTAAGACAACGTAACATGTAATTTGAGAGAAAACAACAATACCTTTACGAATCAAAATATCCGCCGTTATTATCTATCACCTTCCGTCATCGGTCGGGCAGCTGACGGATTCCAGCTATGAATAATACTTCGTCGTGTGACGCGATGAAGTCGTCAACCCATTTTTGCACTTCGTCACATGTCGGGAACCATACATCAGCCTGCAATCAATCGGAACAAATGATAATCTGAAGAAACTATGTCGGGACTATACGCCGGGTGCTCCAAAACTTCCCAGCCAAGCGTCAATAGCGTTTCTTTGACTGATTTCGCGACATGAGGCCTAGCGTTGTCATGCACAGGACGCAATCCTTTGCCTGTGAATGGACGTTTCCGACAGATTTCCTGGTGCAATTGTTGCTTGTAGCGATCAGCAGTAACAGTTTAACCCTGTTCCAATAGTTCATAATAGAGCACACCCTCCATATATCACTAGATGCACAGCCGAACACTCTTGGAGTGAATTGCGTTTTGGTGCAGAAGTCGCTGCTTCACCGGGGTCTACTCAGTGGTTTTTGTGTTTAGGATTGTCGCACCATATCCACTTTTCAACACCCGTAACGATTTTCCACAGGATATAATTTCTGTATTGTTTATTCAACAATTTCAAACACTTCATGATACGCTCATCCTTGTTACTCTGGCTGAGGTCATGTGTCACCCAATTTCCTTCCTTCTGAATCTTTCCCATTGCGCGTAAACGATTGGAAATTGTTTGTTGAGCTACCCCAGTTGTTCAGCAACTTCTTTTTGCGTTTAAGACAAATCTTCATCCAGCAATGCTTGCAGTTCCTCATGTGCAACCTTCTACGGGGCGCCGCTACGTTCTTGATCGCTATCATCAAAATTACCTGCTTCAGAACAGATCGATGCACATGCTTTTGCAGCCCTTTTTCGTTGATGAAATTCGTAACGAGTGCAGTATCGAATAAATGCATTTTCGCTTGCCATAGTCTTTCACCTACCGATGTGCAAGTGCGTTTGACTGTTGGGCAAACTTCTGTGTCATATTTTATACTCAGGATCAGTTACGGTCACATGACAAAAACGCGGGGGAATGTCGGATATGTAAATTTGCGGTATACGTCACACAAAAAACGCTTTAAATTTTATTTGTACACCTAATAACTTTACCAAAATCTGCACTTTTCAGACAGAAATGTTCGCATAGCCTCAGTGCTTTATGAAAGCTACGGCAAATTAATTCCTTTGCTGCTTTCAGTCCTGTTTATTTGCTACAGTTTGTAATTCTCTATTCTCTGCTCCATTATATAGACCTTTATTCTCTTCTCTGTTATATACTTCTTTATCCTGTGCTTCTTAACTCAAGACGTAATGCGGAAGGGCAAGTCCCCCTGACACCAACATCATGCCATTGCGTAGAAACAAGTGACCGAAACATCTCTCTCCTTTCTCAGGTTCGTCGACATTTTTACAGTTCTTTTAGCAATAAATCAGTCAGAAAGGGTAAGTGTTAATCATCCTCCTTTAATTATCACTTTGAAAAACCAAGCTAAGGGAGAAAGAAACGCTTTATTGTGCGCAGGTTTACTCATCCCAGTCGCCTTCGGCCCACTTCTTAGACAGCGAATATATTCGTTCGAACTGATTTCAGCCCATTTTGCTAACTCCGAGTTAATTCGTTCCATCCGGGGGTCTTGGGAAGGTCGCAGCTGTTGAAGTGTTTCTAAATTATAGGCTCAGAAGGCCTCAGTGATATTTCTATCGCCTTTACTACAGAGAGTGAGTAGAAAGTTTTGTAAAATTTGCATAAATGCATGTGCTGCGGAGGGTATATCACGTGTTTAAACTAGTTCAAGTCGCACACTGCAGTCAGTCGAAAGAGATATAAAGTGGTAGTCGTTGCTGTGAACAACATTGCATGTTTTTGTTCTGTCTGTGGTTGGGACGCCTAAAAGATGAACAGCCACAACCGGCTAATTAGGGAGCTTTTGCTTTACGAGATTGAGCTTGGCCATAACGCTACTCAAGCAACAAGACACATTTGTCATGCGAAAGGGGAAGGTTCCGTGGATCAGAGCACCGCAACCAGATGGTTTAAGAAATTTCGCTCAGGTGACAGAAACCTCGACAATCAGCCAAGGCCAGGTAGGCCGCGAATCGTGGATTCGGAGGCCGTGCGCCAGGCCATAGAGGAAAATCCGACAACCAGCACTCAGAGGTTATCTGGCAAGCTAGGCATACTGCAGACCACCGTAGTTCGTCACCTTCAGGACCTCGGCAAGGTCTGCAGGACATGCCGCATTGTCCCTCATGAACTGACGCTAGCCAAAGCAAATCGCCGAGTGGAAGTGTGCACGAGACTCCTAAAAAACCAGTGCGATGTACGTTTCGTCAAGAGAATTGTTACGTGCGATGAAAAGTGGGTCTATGTCCGCAATCCTAACACACAACGGCAGTGGTTGAGCCTGGGTTAGCTTCCTGAACCTGTTGCCAAACGTGGGCGCTTCGACCACTAGGTGATGCTCTGCGTCTGGTAGAATTTCGAGGGGATAATCCATTACGAATTTGTTCCAGACGGTCGCACCATCAACGCCAAACTCTACTCTGAACAGATGGAGCGGATGTATGCCGTTTTGGAGGAGAAGTACCCAGCACTCGTGAACAGAAAGCGCTTTCTCCAACAGCAGGACAACGCTCGGCCTCATACCGCGCTAACGACCCGGGCAAAACTCCTGGATTGAGGGCATCGAACTGATGCTACACCCAGCAGATAGTCCGGAACTTTCCCCGTCGGATTATTACTTGTTCAGGGTCCATGGCCCACTTCCTTGGCGGGTGGCACTTCAACAACCAGGAGGAGGTTGCAGCTGGGGTGAAGGAATTCTCCGCCTTGAAGGACAAGGACTGGAACCGCCGCGAAATCGAAGTACTGGCAGACAGACGGCTAAAGACGGTGCAACACGACTGCCTATGCTTTGAATGCTAGTCAGCTTTCGTCGTCAAGGTACGAATAAAGACATAAAGTGATCTAAATATTGCAAAACGTTCGACTTACCCTCTGTAAATTGCTTAACACTGAAAGAAATTACTTCATATTGTGCTCGCGTCAAGCTTTTCCTTCTTTTCTTTTTCTCTTTTTTTTTTTTGACACAGAAGGTTTACAGAACTCTTTCCACAAATATTTAAATATTTTCCTTTAAGTCCTAATGTAGATCTTAAAAACTAACATTAGCATGAAGCCTGAAATCCGCTGATAGTATAACCCTTTATTGTAAACTCCGAAGAGCCCAGTTTTAATCCGTCTTTCATTGAAACCTAAGTGCGTGGCTTCTGTTAACAAAATCACGTGAAAAATACAGTTCTTTAACCTAATTCACGTAAAATAATACACTATCTGATCAAAATTATACGGACACTTGCATATCCACAAACTCCCTGTAATAGAAAAGGGATTAATATCGAGTTGGTTCATCCTTTGGTGCTACCCTAACCTCCACTATGATGGGAAGGCTTTCTACTAGATCTTGGTACGTTGATTCGGGAAACGCCATCCATTTTACCAGAAGAATATTAGTCAGGTCGGTCACATATGCTGGACGCTTCAGCATGTGTCGTAGTTGATTTTCCAATTCATCCCAAAATGTTCCATGGTGTTGAGATCGGGGGCTCTGTGCAGGGCAGTGAAGTTCTTCCACCCTTACTTCATCAACCCATTCCTGCATGGACCTCACTTTGTCGATGGGGGTCATTGTTTAGTTGGTAAAGGAAGGGGCCTTCACTGAACTGTTGTCAAAATGCTGGGAGCACAGAATTGTCGATAATGTCATTGTAGGCAGCAGTGTTAAGATTCATGCGCACTGGAACTAGGGGGCCCAGCACAAGCCATGAAAAACTTCTCCATAGCATGGTGCCTCCCCCACCAAACTTCGCAGTTGCCACAATACAGTCGGACAGGTAACGTTCACCTGGCATCCTCCACACCCAGGCTGATCCGTTGGAATGCCAGAAGGTGATACTTGATTCATCAGTAAAAACAACGTATTTTCACTGCTTCAGAGACCACAGGCGTCGCGTATTAACCCCCTCCAACGCATGCTTGGCGTTTATCTTGCTGATGGTTTGCTTGTGTACGGCTGTTTGAAACCCATTCCTTTCAGCTCTTGATGAATCGTATGACGTTGGCGTTGCTTCCAGAGGCATTTTAGAACTCGGTATGGAGTGTTTCATCCGAAGACAGGGATATGTTTGTCACACCATTCGCTTCCGTGCTCGGCGGTCCCACGCTGTTATTTTACGTGGCTAACCGGATCGCGATTGCGTTGTTACTGTATTACTCCTGGGCATTTCCACTTTACAATAACATAACTTACAGTTGATAGGCGAAGTTTCAGCAGGGCAGAAATTTTACGAACTGATTTGCTGCTAAGATAGCACCCTATGGTGGTGCCATGTTGAAAGTCACTGAGCTCTGCAGTACGGCTCATTCTACTCTTCCTGCTTGTGTTGCCACGACATGTGCGTCTTTTTATACGTGTAGGGTCCGTGGCTCTGACGTATATGCACAAAACCACTACTCAAAAGGGATGTCCGGGTACTTTTGATCACATAGCGTACATCATGAGAAAGCGAATCAAACAAGGGAACATTAAATACTGTACTTAATACCAGTAATACCAGTATACGCAATTCGCGAAAGTGAACTTTCATCTCAGGTACGTGATTTCTGTTTCGCTGTTATTCTTCTCGGCGTTGAGTTTTGTAGATGTCAGAGCATATTTGATACAACAGACAAAAAAAAAAAAAGAAGAAGCGCAAGCGCATTTATTTAAAAAGAACAAGAAGGAAATTGTGTTATTTTTAATCGCTACTCAGTAATAAACTTTTTGATTGAATGCTCATACTTGTGAGCAAATTTAATATATTACCAGCAAAAATTGTTCTTGTTTTCCTTCACATTTTTGTTTTCCAGTAAGATTTGAAATATGTTTACTATATTGAATTCAGCATATAAATATTTTTGTTTCATTTCCTAGTAAGATTTGAAAAATATCTGCTATATTGAATTCGGCATATAATTATACCTGATATAAAAAAATGTATATTGCCCCCTGCTGGATCGGCCACTGGTAGAGATTGGACGGAAAATGTGTGGAGATGGTTTCTGTGATATGGAACAGAACGATGTGATGAAATCAACTCAGAATAACTTTGATGATTTGATGGACATGATCCAGGAACAGAACGAAGAAGAAGAGGAGGAGGACGAAGTTCTGCAAGCGAATGATTTAAGTAAGTAAAGATTGACGTCATTATTTTCGCGGTTGGATAACATAACACAATTTTGTAGATAAAGATCCAAGTTCTGAGACAAGCCTAAAGCTGTAGCGCGGTTTTGACAACTTCCTTATGCCTCGCAAGAGAATCTATGCTGAGAAGCAAAAAACTGGCAAGACAGAACAGTATGATTCAATCAATACCTCAGATCATAATCTTCCTCTCCTGTTCCAACTGCTTTTAAGCCACGACCATCAACAGCAATTTACGTGCTTGGAGTGAACCTGGGCCATTTTCAACTACTTCACTTTTACCGCTTGTGATGTCCGCTGTTCTCCAGCCTCATATAAATAGTTTCCCCCGTTGTTTTTAACTCTACCTGGTTTCGATGATTCTGAATCAGATAACTCTACGCCCATCTCTTAGGATACGTGTAAACATATACCACCAAAATCTGTTCCCTGGTGGCAACCAGCCTGCTTATCTTGGGGAATGTTGGTTTAGTTTAGTAAAAGTAATGTTTCTGTCACTCTTCGTGTTTATATTTCTGATTTCAGTGTGGTTCAAATGCGTTTCAGATATTACAATATATTATATTCTGTTTCCCCCATTCACCTTCCTTCTATATGATAATGCATTAGTGATTTCAATTTATGCGATGTTTTCGCAGTTCGTAACCTTCGCAGAAAATTGAGGAGTTACTATATTTAAACGTTATTCGATTCTTGGAATGCTAACAGTGAAAGCTTGTCTTCCTGATCAAGAGCAGAGTGACATTTTATGAAGTCTGACACCCAAATGGGATGATAGTTGTTTTAAATGAGACATACATTTTAACTAAAAGCACTTAGAATTAATTATGCATAAATTGTCCGAATCAGTGGTAATTAACAAATATATAAATCGGACTCCCAGAAAGGTTGGATTTTGTCTATCTAGAGCTAGACGGTCGGAGGTTGTTCGAACAAAAATGTTGAACAATATTAAAAAAAAAAACAAAAAAAAACAAGAAAGATGAAACCGAATTTTCGGTTGTAATGAGCACGTCTTTTGAATCCGTTCTGACGCGAAGAAAATTTATCAAAATCATTCAAAATGGAACCGGTAGGGAAAACAGTGGTATCTGACCGAAGAAAGAAGGTTTTTCAATCAGGTTTATAATTCCGCAGATATTGCTGTAAAGGCAAACGTGAGCTTACGTCCTCTGGTGGAAGACTTGTGCGTTAAGAAAAAGTTGAAATTGTATGGCAGACATTTATCAGCGGAAACGCTCTCCAACAAAGAAAGAAGTTTTCAAATCGAACTCTTAGAAGCAAAGATATCAACAAATATGAGATATGCACCTACGCCCTCTGGGAACAAAACCATGCATTATTTTAAGAAGAAAGTATTCTCAAAAGGTTTTTCCATGTGAGCGGTATCGGTCCACGAAAGAAGTTTTTTAGTCAAGTTTTCAGGAGCTCAGATTTTGCTGCAAATACATCAGAATCAGGAATTAATACTTACGCCCCCTGGTGACCAAACCATTCTTTACCAAATATTAGATATTATATGTAAAACATTTCCCACCCGGAGCTGTATGCGATACAGGATAATGTTTCAAATAGGAGTATTGAAGCAGAGATGTCGGGGAAAACGCAATTTACCTTAACGCCCTCTAGCTGAAAGTCTATGATTTACTTGAAATTTTTGAAATTATATGGAAAACATTTTGCGCCAGAAACGCTATCCAACAAAGAAGGAATTTTTCAAATCTTCTCAACAAAGATGGAATTTTTCAAATCGGACTCTTAGAAGCAGAGATATTTACAAAAATAAGGTATACATCTACGCCCCCTGGCGGAGAAACCATGCACTATTTTAAGAAGTAAAAATATTTCGAAAACGTTTATCTATGTGAGTAGTATCGGTCCACGAACAAATATTTTTCAATCGAGATTTAGAAGCTCACATTTTGATGCAAGTACATCAGAAACGGAAATTAAGACTTACGTCCCCTGGTGGAGAAACCATTTTTTACCAAAAATTAGAAATTATATGCCGAAGATTTCCCATCAGGATCTGTATCCGATACAGAAAGAATTTTTCAAATCGGAGTTTTAGAAGCAGAGATATCGGGGAAAACAAAATTTTATTTTACACCCCCTTGCGGAAAATCAATGCGTAGCTTAAAAAAGTGACTATACCTAAACCAGTCTTCGAAATAAATGGAATCGGAAGGTAAAAAAATTCAATCGGATGTTTAGAAGCAAATATATGGAACAAAATGTATTTTGAATTCGATATCATCTGCATTTAAGCCCTCTAACAGCGAAATTGTGTATCGTAAAGAAAAATAGAAAAAAAAAAAAACGAAATGAAGGATCATCGTTCGAATATTTCAAGCTTCCCATGCAAAAACAATGTTTCAAATCGGGCGAATAATTGCAGAGAAATGGTGCCCACAGAAAGACGGACAAACCGGTAATATAAGCATGATCTTGTTTACAAAAGAAGTGTTGAAACTTTAGTAAAATACTAATAACAGAACCCAAGATTTATTCAATAGGATGTCCGTTCCTTGGACGCCATTAAAATCTTGATGATTCTTAAAGAACCAATAGACATTCATTTACGCGGAATGTTTTGTACTAGTTTCATGTGATAATCATAAAAGTTACTTACGTATCTGGACGAGTTTGTCGGCATCTTCCATGGAACAGGATGATGGAATGCACAGCCCCATTTTGATTGGAATGGAGTACAGGTTGTGAAGTAAATTCGAGAGGAACGTTATAACCTGTAAGAAAGATAAACAAGTTAGTAAAATCATGCAATGCATTGATTATGATACGCTTTCCAACATACCAGAAATTATTACTCAAGTTATGTGGATAATGGCTGTGGAATAAATCTCGCTCATGTGTCCTGACCTATGACTCCATTTTGATGATATTCAACAGAACCGGTTCAGTATACATCAGGAATAACATACTAAAGTTTTGTCGCAATACAAGCAGTTTTACGCAAGTTATGAGAATAATGGCTGTGGAATAAATCTTGCTTTTGTGCAATGACCTTTGACCCCATTCCGTTGATATTCAACAGGACCGGTTCACTATACTTTCGGAACAACATGATAAAGTTTTGTCGCAATCCAAGCATTTTAGGTAAGTTATGATGCACAAGGGCAATGGAATGGATCCCACTCGAGTGTCCTGACCTTTGACCCCATTCCACCCATTTTCAATAGGGTTCGTCCCCAGTGGCTCCCTACCACATGCTAAAATTTCATCGAAATCGAACCATTTTTACGCAAGTTATGACGCATAAAGGCAATGGAATAAATCCCGCTCTTGTGCCCTGCCTGACCTTTGACCCCATTTTGCCCATTTTCAATAGGGTTCGTGCCCAGGTGATTCCCTACTACATACTAAAATTTCATCGAAATCGAACCGTATTTACGCATGTTATGACGCATAAAGGCAATGGAATGGATCCCACTTTTATGTCCTGAACTTTGACCCCTTTTCGCCCATTTTCAATAGGTTTCGTCCCCATATGGTTCCTTACCACATACTACAATTTCATCGAAATCGAACCATTTTTACGCAAGTTATGACGCATAAGGGCAATGGAATAAATCCTGCTCTTATGCCCTGCCTGACCTTTGACCCCATTTCGCCCATTTTCAATAGGGTTCGTGCCCAGTGGTTCCCTATTACATACTAAAATTTCATCGAAATCGAACCATATTTACGCATGTTATGACGCATAAGATCAATGGAATGGATCCCGCTTTTATGTCCTGACCTTTGATCCCATTCCGCCCATTTTCAATAGGGCTCGTGTCCAGGTGGTTCCCTACCACATACTAAAATTTCATCGAAATCGAACAATGTTTACGCAAGTTATGACGCATAAGAGCAATGGAATGGATCCCGCTCTTATGTCCTGACCTTTGACCCTGTTTCGCCCATTTTCAATAGGGTTGGTCCCCAAGTGGTTCCCTACCACATACTAAACTTTCGTCGAAATCGAACCATTTTCATGTGAGTTATCGTACGGACGGGCGGGCGGGCAGACGTACGGAAAAAGCTGAAGCATATACGCTTCTTCAACCTACGGTTGGAAAGCGTAAAAAATCAGATAACTTCAGCGAAAAAACAAATAAATATTTTTTGTACTTGCGATCTACTCTTTTGAGGTGCAGGTTTTTCATGCGGGCGCGTGTGTATTTGATGACTTCAGGACAAGCTAAAGCATCAACAGCTAGCGCAAGCAGCTGGTCCTTCAGAGTTTCTAGAGCCAGGAAATTTAATTGTTCGAAGTGGATCTTTAAAACCCAGCACTCATGTTTCATCTCGAACCCAAACACATGTCCACGGGACGCCAAGATAAAGGTACAGGCATTTCCGGTGAGGCATCGATGTTGTGTTTGTCTTTCGGCACTGTCTCTCAATGTGTTACTTGTCCAACACTGGCTCTCTGTGTAAATTGGTCATTTAGCATACAGTAAAAACCATGTTTGATGAATATTAGGAATTTTGATAAATCAGAAAAGTCATCGGTCGGCGCGAGTTCTCTATGATGAGTTTTAATAGCGACAGTTTATATGAACCAGGACCAGATTTTTGGGACTAAACATCCAGGAAGCTGCCTGAGCCACTAACCTACATGAGGCGCCGAAGCAACATATGAATATGGTTTTGTTATATAAAAGTTTCATATTCGTCTACCTCGGGTGCCAAAATGTCTCTGTATGGCTTTCGTATGAGCTACCAAATAAATAAGACTAAAAATACAAAGGTATAGCAGTGCAGTGACAGCAGAAAACTGCGATAGGGTTGGAAAAATTTTAAACTTAAGAATAGTGTACTTCCTCTTCTACCCTGATAATGTTTTCGCAGCCATTAACTACCAACTACGTCATAACAGCGGGTCCAGTTTCATTATTTTGTGTAATAACATATTTCGTGATTTATTATTATTTTTTAATTTATTTTTCCATTTACAATCGTAATTCAAAGATGCAATCTGATGTTCGTGTTAACTAATTAAAATATTATTTATTATTTGAAGTTACACGCAGCGACACAAAACACATCACGACTAAGAAATACTCTTTCCAGAAAAAAAGTTGGTTTTTCAACTATAGACATATTTCGAAAATCGTTAAGATGAAGCATTCGCGAATATTTCCAATGTCCGAATTACAGCCCGAGAGTAAAGCATTTCAATTTTGGATCAATAGGTTTATCGTGAGCTCCACATATAACCCTCGGCAGAAATCTCATCTCTAACTCAGTTCCGCCGCCCCGGTGGCGCAGTGGTCTAAGTGCTGGCTTATGACCATTCGTTCGAGAAGGGTCCGGGTTCGAATCCCGGTGAGGTATGGATGTTGTGTTTGTCTTACGGCACTAGCTCTCCCTTTCGTGGAACCAGTGGCCCTGAATTAGAGACTGGAGACTGCTTATAGCTCATGGTGGTCGTTAAACCCCCAATCACATAGAAAAATAAAACAGAAAGGCACACACCCAAATACTGAATTGCGCTTTTGTTGCCCTTATTATCTTACGCATGCCAAAACAAAACGGAAAAGATTCAGATAGCATACAGCAAGAGAACACGGAAGACACCGAGAAATACTATTTGAGGAAAAGTATCATTCATATTTGTAAAAATCTAAACCTGTCTACCCTTTTCTTTATCTCCTTTTAAACGAAATATTCAGTCATTTCAGTTTGAATTCCCTAGAACATGGCAAATAATATGAGTAAACAAGTGTTTTTATCTTATTTTACAAATCGTTTTATACGTTTTATCCCAAAATGCGCGAATGAATTAACTAATGTTCAAGCAAAGCAAACTGAATTTGCTTGTACCACTTACTGGTCATCCATGTAACACTTCTCAGAAAACTTCAATCGTCCTAGAGATGGAATCGAACCCCGCATCTCCTGATCACCGGTCGAGTATGCTAACCATTACACCACCCAGGACAGTGAAATTCCAAGCAACTGAGACACACGAATCTGAAAGTCCTCAGATTTTCGTTATTCGAAGCATTCATGCTTCCTCATAGCACTTTGACCCAATTCCCATCCGGACGGATGTAGGTCGGAGGTCACCAGTACCACAGATAAATCAATGAAGGAAGAAATATTCTTCATAATACATGGAATTTGAAGAATATTTCTTCATATATCTAACCCCGCATCTCCTGATCACCGGTCGAGTTATTATCGGGCGGGTTCCAAATTGGGTTCACCCGGCGTAATATTGGGAACCAAGGGGTTGTCAAGTCGATTGTGATTCTGCGATTCCCTAATTTAGGGCTGACGCAGCTTCAGGATCCACTGATGGGGAGTTGTCATTCACACAGCAGATTTTCCTTTGGGAGTCAAAGGGTCCGCTGTGTGCCGCGAAGTGAACGAATTTCTGAGTCCCTGCCGTAATATTTACATATTCTCCAAAAATCCAGGGTTGAGCACACAGTTTGCAACTAGAGAAACACTCATGATTATACGTACACAAATTAACAAAGAAAACAATTTATTAGTTATGTTTTGGCATAATAATAAAGATAAACTCACGATACTAGCAAAAATGATTCCCACTTTCTGACAGGAACCTGTACTCATTAACTACTCGCTTATAAAAGCATTAATTCTAACGGAAGACTTTCATATGCACTGATCCGATAAACATATTATGAGGTGACACCAAAAGAAAGAATAGGATGGATTTCGTACCTTAAATTCCCAATCTTTCTAGATGTTGACTCTCATACCACACGGAAGAAATGAAACCACACGAAAGTCCAGTTTTCTTGTCATCACTTATCGTCCGTAAAACACTACTATCGCTGTTCGTCCACCAAGGGTACTGGTCTGCGATGGATGCCCCGGTTCGTCATAATTGGTGTGGGCCCTCATCGTCCTTAGCAGGGTTCCTTTCAATGGCACCTCGGTTGAGATCCTCCATCCATGTCGGGAAACGTTACGCAGTTACGGATGTCCTGCCGTAATATTTGGCAGCGATTAAGTTGCCAGCCTCTGTTAAATCATGGCGGTGACCAAGTTTTGGGCCACGCACAAATAAAACTAATGCAGCCAAAGGGCCAAGCTTTTCATGGCAGCTCTTAGGTGACAGTTATGGAGAAAAGTACCCAACGTTCACGGCACGAAAAAAAAAAAAAAAAAAAAAAAAGAAAGAACAAGTGACAAGTCACAAGGAATAAAAAAGTGAAAGTGATGCACGCCGTGAAAAAAGTAAAAGTAAAGTGACCAAGTTCTTCTCTTCCCTTGGAAAAGTTTCGACAACCCCCAAGAAGACCCACATTACCTGAAAATATGCCATCATTCAATCACTAGCTGGCAAACGCAAGCCTTCCTGAATTAAATATTCAAGTCTAAATCCTACTGGTCCGAGAATTAACATTTTGTTCACCCATTCGTTAGGGGGTCGAAATTGCTACCCGTTCCCGTGAAAATTCTGAGAACCGCTCAAGTTACGTTAGCCGCGTGATATAACCACCGGACCATAAATCCTAACCCAATAAAACTGTTAGTTCTGGTTCCAAAAAGTCTACGGTCTACCCAACACTCATTGTGGATGCTAGACAAGGAGGACACTTCTATTGCCCCATAAAACACTCCTTACAATGTCGGTCCATCCATGGTGACGCCAACGCTGTCTATCTTGTCTTGCGTTATGCGACGCCTTGGGTGGGGATAGGGGGACGGAGAGGAAAAAAGAAAAGAAAAGAAGAATCACCCGAAAGTGGGGCTAATGACAAAATAAATAAAAAGTAAATAAAACGTACTCTTTCCTCAAAAATTACCCGAATTAATAAAAATGAATAAATAAATAAAGAAAGAAATAATTAAATAAATTAATAAACTCGGGAATGGATTTTCCACCTAAATGTGCAGCCTCGAGTTACGAGCGTTGTCACAGAGTATGCTAACCATTACACCACTCAGGACAGTGAAGTTCCAAGCAACTGAGACATAGGAATCTGAAAGTTCTCAGATTTTTGCTAGTCGAAGTATCCCAGGCTTCCTCATAGCGCTTTGACCAAATTCCCATTCAGACGGATGTAGGTCGGAGGTCACCAGTACCACTGATAAATCAATGAAGGAAGAAATATTCTTCATACACTGAGAAAAACGTTTTGTTAATTCAACAAAAATTTTGTTGAATCCACAAAATAATTTGTCGATATGCAGTAAAAAATTTTTTTGTTGAATTTGCAAAATTATTTTGTTGAAATTATTGTTGATTTAACAAAATTTATTGTTATCACGACAAAACGTTTTGTTCATTTAACAAAATGATTTGTCGATTTTTGGGAATTTGTTTGATCCAACAAAACGTATTGTTATCATGGCAAAATGTTTTGTTGCTGCAACAAAACATATTGTGTCATGGTAACAATGTGTTTTGTTGGATCAAACAGATTCCCCAAAATCGACCTAATCATTTTGTTAAATGAGCAAAACGTTTTTCTCAGTGTATGAAGAATATTTCTTCCTTCATTGATTTATCTGTGATACTGGTGACCTCTGACCTACATCCGTCCGAATGGGAATTGGGTCAAAGCGCTATGAGGAAGCATGGATGCTTCGAATAGTGAAAATCTGAGGACTTTCAGATTCCTATGTCTCATTTGCTTGGAACTTCACTGTCCTGGGTGGTGTAATGGTTAGCGTACTCGACCGGTAATAGGGAGATGGGGTGTTCGATACCGCTCCAGGACGATTGAAATAATCAAGTTTTCTGAGAAGTGTTACATGGATGACTAGTAAGTGGTACAAGCAAATTCTGTTTGCTTTGGTTGAATATTCTGTGAATTTCCTATGTATTATGAAGAATATTTCTTCCTTCACTGAATTAAATAATGAATAGACCATATGCTTAAGTATAGTTTCACTGTCCACGAAATGAAAAATTTGTTATTCACAGATTTCTCACAAATACTTAATGAATTGTAAAACCCAAATTTGCAGGCACGTGACGAATCTCGAATCCACATACTTCTGCTCCGGAATCGAATACCTTCCTATTTAAATTACGCCGGCAAGGGCTTATCACTGCTACTTGCCGTCTTGACATGTGCGTCATCTCTGTAGTCCGTCACACATGCGCCTCCCCCCTTGAGAAAGACGGGGGCACGAAATCTCAGGTTTCGAGACCGCCACAAACCCATGCTTGAAGTAACTCTCTTGTAGAAGAACGCATTCTCACTAATTTCAGAAGACGTGTGGAAGGAACATCCCACATTTTTCGAAGAACACAACAGACAGAAGATTGATTTTTGGCGTCCAAGCCATTCACCGGTGGCGGAAATCGAACCCACATTCCTCTGCTCCGGAGCCGAATGCTTTGCCATTTAAGCTACGCCGGCAAGGGATTATCACTGCTACTTCTTGACATGTGCGTCATCTCTGTAGTTCGTCACAGATTCAGAGTGGCATCGTTTGATCTGAAAAATGGTATAAAAAAAACACACACCCGATTAGACGAAGAAATCGAGACACGTGTTTTTTGGAATAGCAGTCTAGCAATTTTAGTGATACTTTTAATATTCAGCGTAACATATTATGCCTTTACTTAATCACATCTCTTAAAAAATAAGTTATCGGTGCCGTCCGCACAAAGCCCCACATATTTCGAGCAGTTGAAGTACCTTTTCATTTATTAAGCACTAAAAAATATACATGCGCATAATATGGCTTCGTCTTATAATGTCCCAAAGTAGCCTTCATCCTAAAAAAAATATAGTCGAAAAAAAAGTGAAAAAAAGTACTTCTATTGTATACTTTTTTTCCAAAGTTAATGCAGTTGAAAATTTCATGATGATAAAAAATCGTGCAACGCTATTTAAGAATCTATGATCTTGGGGGCTTAAATATCATGTTTCTACTCAAAATATCTCATGAAAATAGTTGCCATTTTTGGAAAAATGGTATGAACTTTGTTTCAAAGCAAAAGGAAAATCATCGTAATTTTGAGAATTTTGAAATCTTCGCTAACTCTTATAACTTCATTGATAATAAAAATATTTTTCAAACTGCAACATGAATATTAAAAGTTGAAGCGTCCACAAATGTGAAGATAACGCTGATAAACGTCAAACTTACCGTATCTGGGGCGGATATATTCTTCATCTCAGGAAAAGGAACATGTATAGACAGGTGTGGACGCCATTTTGGAAGAGGCGGCGTAATTGTTACTGAGCAATACTGCCCCTTGACCTTTGCCCTTGGCTGATCAATATCGATGCTCAAACACTCCTCGTAGTTACCTAAAGCAGAAAGGGTCCCGGATAAAATTCCAATCGGAAGCTTTCCAGAAGCGTCGATCACTGTAAAGGAAAATCGAAAGAAAAAGTCAGGAAAACGGGACGACAAGAATTGAATCGACAAAATCTCTGTTATTATTCTAGTCTCGATAATAATTAATGTTTAGCACCTAAAAAAAATATCCAGTGAGAAGGTTATAGTGTTTTTTCATTAAATTTTTCACTCGATTTTCTTGCACGAATAACACTGCTTTCTTTTTTTCGCTTTTGTTGATCGGATGACACCTTCAAACGTGCAAAATATCCCATTACCATTTGTCAAAGTAATGCCTATAATGAAACATCATACTGTTTGTTGTATGCTCTTAGCGTACGTACATTACATGCAAATAAAAAGTTAAAGAAAATATTTGTAGATGTTTAACTTGCATAACATACATCGCCCTAGCAGTGGCAACGCCAGCAGTTCAGAACCGGGTGGGCTATTTGGGGGACTAAATGTCTTACGGGGAGCACAAATATGGAAGTGCTCGACAGAAATTTTGCCAAAACATTTCGTGCATGTAGATTTTACACGACGCTGATGATGTTACCCCATATATAAAAACAAAAGGTTTTTAGGTACATACTGTACCTAGTATTTATTCAGTGCATGTAGTACTGGGAACCATGGAAGGAAACCTCCATGACTTTTAATAAGTTACTACTTCTTCACAAGTTTAGCTTACTCACGCCATTTTTTAATATTTGCAGCCGTAAAACGATTATTTTGTAATCTGACAAGAAATATCTCATATTTTTAAACTAAATTGCGAAAATGGTGCGCTCAATTTATAATTATATAATTATATCATCATCATCATCATTGTCAACCATTATCAATCCACTGCTGGACGAAGGTCTCCCCAAGTTTCCTCCACAACGGTCTGTCTTGTGCCAGTCTCCTCCATGTCACTCCCGCATACTTTCGAATTTCATCCACCCATCTTCCATGTGGTCTTCTTCTGGGTCTTTTCCTGTCCCTTGGAATCCAATATAATTATATATAATCATATATATATATAGAGAAAATTCCCTCCATTTTGCAGAACAATACAACACTAAATTTAACAAAAAAATTCATTTTATATAACAAAATTTCCGTGAATTCGAAAAATTCACATACTTTTACCTAAGTTCCCTAAAATCCTATATGGTTGCGCTGCTCACAATATGTTCTAACTGCTTAAATATTGGGGAGGCGGGTGGGGTGGAGGGGTGGGCTTTAAGATTGGGATGAAAGAAAAGTCTGTTGTCTGAAGCCCGCCAGTAGCGTCGCCCCTGCGTCCTAACAGCGTTAGAAACTTCTTGTGTGAAAAGAAAAGTAATTCACTAAATGTTACTGAAGTGGTTTACTAATAAATTATTTCTGTGAATATTCAGTTACCGATTTTCCGTTTTCTTTTGGGACATTACCTGAAATAAAGCAATTGTTCTTCCTCTGTGCAAGGTATAATAAACTTACACTCAAGGTGGGTTTTGTAAGAAGGACATGTATTTTATCAAAAGTTTGATCACATGACTTAAGAACTGTACTCTCTTGTTTGTGCTTCGTTTTTTTTTTAAAATGAGGACGCCATGTGATATTTTTGAAAGTACAGTAGTATCTGGATCACCTGAATGTGTAATGGTTGTATAACAAAGTAAATTTCTCCGTCATTTCTGTCCACGCCAGGATTCGAACCCGGATCCCCTCATTCCGGAATAAGTCACTCTACCAATTGAGCTACGCGGACGTTTCTTCTGACTACTATCTGCCTTTATGTCGTGTGCGTCCTGCTGGCAGGTACGTCACATCTCCTGGTACGTTACATCATCTCCCCCTTATTATTTATTTTTTTCGAAGTGGTTGGAGAAGGGATTCTTTGATTTTTCCTATCTCGCGGTGTGGAAATAACATCACACCATTGCGAGATTTTGAACGGTCGGGTCATCCGGATAGTTCGGGCGCCATTATAACGAAGTAAATTTCTCCGTCATTTCTGTCCACGCCAGGATTCGAACCCGGATCCCCTCATTCCGGAATAAGTCACTCTACCAATTGAGCTACGTGGACGTTTCTTCTGACTACTATCTGCCTTTATGTCGTGTACGTCCTGCTGGCAGGTACGTCACATCTCCTGGTACGTTACAGTTGCTAACATCCGAAGCCTATTTTATGGATGGAAATGTTGTAATAAATGTTTGGCATGAACAATACTTATTTAAGGAATGAATCTAATAACGGTTAACAGTAGAAAATTCTATAAGGAGCTGATTTGGAGGACATAAAAGAAAAGTACATTCATCTGAATATTCACAGAAAGCATGAAACAATGTTCTGGAAACAAAGTAGTCATTCCGCATACCATATGACACATACCAAAGCAACAAGAAAAGCATCGGGGTAGGTCATAACCAGCTACAATTTTGTCTCCCCACCTTTCCCTTAATGTCTGAATGACAAGGACGAGGCATGGAAAAATTCAAACTTTTGATGTAATCTGGTGGCAACAGATTTCTTAAGGGTAATTTATCCACTATTTTCTTAAGGGTAATTTATCCACCTACTGTTTGTTCCCACGCCCCTGAATACTGCAATAAGACAGAGAACTTAAATAAAACACGCTATTATTCAACTGTCATTGATGTTGTTGCAGCTTTCACCAGCTGTTCATTAGCCAAGAGTTACGCAACCGCCAGGAATCGCCGGTGTTACCACTTCAGGTTTCCGAAATATCATCATCATCATTCTAAACCATTATCAACCCACTGCTGGACGAAAGTCTCCCCAAATTTCTTCCACAACGGTCGGTCTTGTGCAAGTCTCCTCCATGTTACTCCCGCATACTTTCGAATTTCATCCACCCATCTCACATGTGGTACGACAATGAAAGTATTCGCGTACTTACGGAGCAACCTAATATTAGATGACGTAATAATGAAGTATGAGCAACGCATATAGTTTCAGCTCTGTGTAAGGGCGCTAAATCGTCTTAAAAGATGCACTCACTTGTCCCTTCAAAGTAGTCAGAAATCGTAGGCAATAAGGTGAACTCCAGGGTGTCTCTGCATGTTTGTACATTTACTGACGCGTTCACAAAATGTAAGCTGCCAACTACACGATCAAAATGCAACACCCGACCATCTCAGTTTTAGGAAACTTCTCAGCTATGGCATTACGCAATCAAGACGAAATTCTTTGTCTTGCCTTCTCCTCATTAACTACTGGTCATCTGAGCCGTTGAAGCTGAATTTCGACTCACCACTGTTCCACAGAATAATTTACATTATGTTATTTCACGACTGACATTGCAGCCTGGATGTACGCATTTATTCGCCCGAGTTTGATCAGCCGCGATCAAATATTTTGCTTTTGAAATGGACGTTCACCTGCTGGAGTACTTGTATTATTGTCTTTGACTTCTACAGATATTTCTTGATTATTAGCATCGTGCAATTAGTTACTTAACTTCGTCTTTTGGCTTTCATTTTCTCTATATTGAGGGTGCAGGTCTTGGTTTTCCTTTAAGATGTTATATCTCGTGTCGTCATACACAGTTGAGCTCTGTCTTCTTACACGAAGAATGTGACTAAAACTGTTACGGGTGTCCTTAGCGTATTGTACATATATACGAATATCTGAAATACAGATTGTTAGTGCGGTATACCTCTACAATAAAAATTGAAGCAATAAGGAGATGCAAATGACCCGACAAAGTGTAACCCCATCAGTAATTTTGAAACAAGGGCTTCAGCATAAAACAGGATCACATTGTTCGCAAATGATGAAGCATTTTGCGCGTGGAGTAAGAGTAATGCTGAAGAAAAGAAGGAAAACTAGACAAGTGCGTTCCAAGACAAGGGGGCCTAGAATAAGTAAAACCCAGAATATATGGGCTGCGATGAAAAATGAGATCATACTGAGGATGTTATTAGAGAAGTACAGATCAAAAGCGTGAGAAAATTTATAGCCTGGATTCGATGTCGAAGAAAGGATGGAGATCCGAAGAGATGTGGACAGCAGAATGCAAGCAAGATGGATTAACTGGAGAAAAAACAAGTGTACTCTATGAATGTGAGATGATGAGACTTGGCCAATGAAAAAATGTTTGGAAAATAAGCTAAATGTTGCTGAAAGGAAGATGGTGTATATGTGGGGGGGGGGGGGAGACGTGGATGTGTGGTGTCACCTGAAAGATAGAATTACTAATGACAGGTGTCAAGGGCAGCAGTAGCCAAGGAGCAATATTACGTTAATAAGATCACGTGTTGAGATGGAATAAGGAAAGCGTACGACATGGACGTGAAGCCTTCTTGACAGCGGACTAGGGATACCTCAGGTTGAATTGAAGACTGTATTGCAACACTGGCACGAAGGAAATGACTCTGAAGAGTGTAATAGCACAAGACAGAGAAGAGTGGAGAAATAGGATCCACAGCAACAGCCTATCCACACTGAAGAGCAATTTAATTAGAGATACCTATCTACTAACGTGTAGCACCACCTTTCGTCCTGATGACGGCGGCGATTCGTCTCGGCATGGACTCGACAAGACACCGAAAACGTTGGGAAGCCATACGGATCCACGACCCCTGAAACAGCTCCCACAGTTCACGAAGATTTGATGGAGGGGGTCAGAGCCTCGAACATCTCTCTCGATTGCATCCCAGATGTGCTCGATGGGATTGAGGTCAGGTGACCTAGCTGGCCAAGGAAGCGAGGTCACGTCGCTGGAGTGTTCACCCAACCATTCGGATACAATTCGGGAGCGATGGCACGGTTCATTCATTGTCTTGTTGCTGGATGCGGTCCCCAGTGGGATGTTGTAGACGCACAAACGGAAGCAAATGGTCGTCCAGGATATCCCGAAGACGTTGACCTGTGAGGGACGATGTCACACGTACCAGGGGACCCATTTCAGTCCACGTAAACAGTCCCTAGACGAGAATGTCACCCCCACCAGCTAGAAGAATACCCTGCTGGCAAGAAGGATCCATCACTTCATGTGGTTTGCGCCGTACTCGTATCCTGCCATCCGCATGTACCAACATGAATCTCGACTCATCAGTTCAGGCAACATTTTCCCACATGTCTAGGGTCCAGTGGCGATGTACCCGCGCCCATGCTAATTTTTGCACCCTGTGATTTGCGGTCAGCACCGGTACCCTCGTAGGACGATGGTTTCTGTACCCGATAGCGAGGAGATGGTTCTGGATGGTGTGGCTGCTTACACGTTTTTGTGCACCGGCGTTAAATTGCCGAGTGATTTCTTGCGCTGTGGCCAGTCTATCCGCTGTTACAATGCGAGCTAGCCGACGATGACCCCGCTCATCCACACAACAGGGTGTGGATGACCCCGCTCAACCAAACGCTGTTGTCCACGGCAGTTGGTCCTTGCAGGGATGGTTTTACCGGATTCGATGTACTCACGGTGCACCCGTGACACAGTGGCTCGTGAAAATTCCAGTGCCTGCACGACTTCCGAGATGTAGTGACCCATTTGTCGGGCCCCGACAATTTGCCCACGATCAAATGCGCTTAGATCCTTCGTCTTTCCCATACTGCGTCCGACTCTTACTGATTCCCGTCGCATCACTCCTTATATTGTCGGATCGCTGCATACGTCATGTCGTTTCCGTTTACAGGGCCGCCCACAGCGCCACATTTACATAACGCCAGCTATCTCTAATGCAATTGATCTGCAGTGTAGAGATGGAACTAATCACTCCGTAGAAGAAGCTTGTAGAAAGAAATATGTAGAACAGGTTATATTAATACAAAGCAAATAACAATACCATCATTTAAAAGGAGCAATGCTTTGCGCAGTTTTCCGATCTTCAAAAAAAATCATCTAGAGTCTGTCAAAATTCAGAACTCTTAAAATCAGTTCCTGCGCTCGAGAAGAGCTGGCACTAGAAAAAGAAAAAGGTCTGGCAGTTCACCTTTTAGAAGCTGAATATCTAGTCGACTGGTGTCTGACATTTTATGATTGAAGTGCCGAATTTGATACACATAGCCAAAACAAAGATGAATAAAACAATTCGGGAGCGCTGACCTTCTAATCACATGTCACATTACCAAATTCTAGGCTTACGGAAAATAAATATTAACTACTAGGCAATGTTACCTCCAGGTTTTTCTCTTCTCTTCAGTAATTTACATGATTACGTAAATGTATGATAAAGTTTGCAATGGTGATGAGCTCTGCTGATGTGTGATTAAGCACTGACGATTGCGCTTTACTCTTAAAAAGGTGTGTAGAACTTTCCTTTAACTATAGTTAAAAAAATAATACCGAAATTTGCCAAAAAACAACATTACAGTACTTGATCTCCTGGTTTTCAATGTCTGAAACCTGTAACTAAGCTACTTTGCATTAAGACTGCTGGCGTTATAGATGGAGAGGTGTGCAAACTGGTAGCTGCTCTGATAATGTATTTAAATAAACAGCCATTTTCCTTAACGCGCTGTAGTGCACAGTTTTGCAAAGAAGCTCCTAATTTCCCTTGTTAAGTATTTTTCCTTAGAATGGAATTGCAGTTGTTCATACAAATAAATGGTACAGTTGCTTGATTAAAATAGTTGCAGGTTTTAAAACTCAAAAAAAAACCTTCTCCTGATTGGGAATTACAAAGAGCAGAAGTGTCAAGACTAAAGTTGTTGGGAAAGTACACAATGTTGCACTCAGGTTAAGGTGCACAATTTTGTACGGTTATTGGAAGAAAAGTTCTGCCGCTTGATAAGGAAGCTGACATTAAAAACCCAGAAATTAGGCCTGATTTTAAGCGTTTGGCACATTGGAACAGTGCGAGGTAACGATACATTTCCCTAGCACACAAAACAAAGGAAAAGTATAACAGAAATCCTGTACGAGTATTGCGTGGTTTTCATAAAGTATGAATGAATCCATTGCGCTATTAGCGCAAGCTCACAGTCGAGTTCGAAGTCCAGCCATAAAGACAAGGGGAATGCTGTTGGTCAGGGGAAGAAGTGATTGTGAAATGCATCACGTCACTTCCGTAAAGTTGATGGGGCGTTCCTTATCGACAAAATACTTCACGGGTTGATCTTACAGGGCACAAGGAGAGCTGTCGTCTGAGTAGCTCGAATATTGCAAACATAAAGCTAGCCCCCCCCCCCCCCCGGGTGGTGCTGTTGTGTAAGCGCTGGCTTATGACCAATCGTCCGAGACGGGTTCGAATCCCGGTGAGGCATGAATGTTGCTTCTGTCTTACGGCACTGGCTCTGTCCGTTCCCTGGAACCAGTGATCCCAAAATAGGGGACGGGCGACTGCTTATAGCCCATTCAGTTGCTTACACGGGTCGCTAAACCTTCAATCAAAAAGAAAAAAACCTAAAGCTACAAAAACTATATGATTTAAAATTCCATATTTTTACTTTATGTTGAAATGATAGGCAGATTGTCAGATTTCTAAGAAAAACGTCTTCTGGCTAGCGTAAACGAAAAATAAGTACATATAGGTCCCATTGGTTTCAAAGAAAGATTTATTTGATCGAAGTGAAATATAGGACGTATTACGTAAAACAAAATTTCTGTTGAGGGCTCGGTGATTCTTGTGATATAGGATACTGCGCAAAAACTACCCGCATTACAAAAGACATCTTAGAGTAATGAGCCGCATTATAACTGACATAAAATGGTAATAAGTCGCATTAGATGAGTTCATACACAGTCGAGTCACATTGTAACCACCGTGTGCAGCGCGGACAGCAATTAGACGGGCTGGGAGTGACTCAGTAAGGTGCTGGAAGATGTTCACTGGTATGTGGAGCTATTCTGACTGCAGTGCATCTGACAGCTGCTGGATCATGAGTGGTGGAGGATCCATAGAGCGAACAACACGATCGAGGTGGTCCCACAGATGCTCAATTGGGTTTAAGTCTGGGGAATTAGGGGGTAGGGAAGTACTTTCAAGTCTTCATCATGCTCTTCCAACCACTCTCGGACATTTCTAGCTGTGTGACACGTCGCATTATCGTGCCGGAAGATCCCATCCGCCCCAGGGAAGACAATCAGCATGTATGGGTGTACGTGGTTTGCAAGGATGGATTCATAAAGAATTAGTTCCATAGTGCCTTCCACAGGTGTGAGTGGACCCAGGAAATGCCACAAAAACATTCCCTAGACCATAACGTTGCCCCCACCAGCTTGTGTTCTTCCAGCAATGGTTGAAGAGTGTTTGTTCTCCAATGTTTCTTGCCTTATACGCCAACGTCCATCCTTTCGGTGAAGCAGAAAACATGACTCATTGGAGAAAATAAACCTTTGCCAATCAGCGGAGGTCCAATTCCGATACTGCCGTGCAAATGTAAGCCTTTTCTGCTGATGCATCTTCGTTAGCATAGGTGCAGTGAACATCCGTCTGCATCGGAACCCCATACTCAGCAGGGTTAGCTGAACTGTCGTTTTAGACACACTTCCGATAGCACCCTGGTTCATTCGGCCAGTGAGTTGCTCCACTGTTGCGTGTCGATCGGACCTCATGCACCTTCGCAGCCGACGTTCACCTCTCACATCAATGGCACGTGGAGCTCCGCAGTTTCCACGTCACTTATTCGCAATATTGCCATTTTTTCAATCACGATACACTTTGACCACAGCAGCACGCGAACAGTTCACAAACTGCGGTGTTTCAGAAATACTGCCACCCTTGGCCCGAAAGCCGATAATCATCCCTTTTTGCAAATATGATAAATCGCTCCTTTTATCCATGATAGCAACGAGTGATATGTTTTCAGAATGCATACAGCACACCTTATGCACACTCCAAGCTAGCTCACGACACGTGCCTTCTTTCATTGGCTACGCTCTGTTGACGTCAAAAGTAGGAGGTGGTCACACTAATGTGACTCGACTGCGTATTATTTTACGCCCGTAATAAAAGATAAAAACGTAAACCTTAGCGGCGAATTCGGAACTTATTATCTTAAAGCCGCTATGAAAATAGACGTAGACATACAATAATGAATTCAGAAATTGTGGTATTATAGTCGTTATGAAGGTTGACACCCGTAAACTGAAATGGTGAATTCAGCATTTATGATTCTTCTCTTGTAACGAAGAAAAGATACACAATAACATTTACGATTAATTCAATGTTAAGGATTCTAAGACCTAAATAAAGATGGACATACGGAAAGAGCAAAAGGTGAATTATGTAGGTCCTGTTGCAACCTCTTTTACAGCACGTTTAAAATGTCCTTTACACATTAATGATAAGGAACAGAGATTCTGTTGCCACGTTGTAGATCAATGAATATTGCTAAAAACAATTTTTCGTTCAGTCAGTGTTGGAAGGTAAAGACCGTGTCCTTAAAAATGTGTATTGACAGCCACAATGCTGCATTTATCATGAAAGGTCTGCACTTTACGACCATTTTTCTAATCGTAACACAACATGGACTTTTTTCCAAACAATGAACTCAACAGTTGGTTTTTTATTGCATAGTAAGCCATTATCCCTCTTTCACGAAAGCACGATATCGATTTTTGTTGAACTGCACACGTTGTGTAATCCAGAATTTCCGAGGCAAAGGTAATCCAGGAACGTTGCAATTCTACTACCAGGAACGTTGCAATTCCTGGTAAACTACCACTGTTATTTGTACCAACATCTTCCTATTTACGAGATAATACTTGGCACGGAATTCGTCAAAATAAACTGACACAGGTGTGATGTAAAGGAAAAAATCTCATGAAAAAATTTTGTGGTACAGACATCGCGTTTTGAATGGTAAGAAAGCTGAATAGCGTTACATAGAGGCGTCTAAAGAAACTGGCATTCTTTTCAGTGGGATAATTTTATTTTACGGCTCACCAATTTCTTCCATTTTACACGGAATTCTAATTCGTTAGGCTTGTCGACAAAATCTTGTAAGATTTTTCTTAATCTGATGCAATATTTTCTTTTTAATTAGCGAAAAGGAAATTCAAGTTCGCCTAAATCGCCTTGTGAATTCTGCGGCAGTGATGTTTATACCCGAATGGGTTTCACTGTAGTAGTTTGAAACCCGAAAGTTCATTACTGGCAAACAATAGTCAATTAGTAAGGACTGAACTGGAATATTTGACCTAGAATCTTCACTTTAAAGGGTTTGTGTAACTAAACTATCAAAAGGGAATGAGAAAGGAAAGACATCATTCAAGTGTGAAAACGTGATAGTGTATCTGTAAAAAAACAACCAATCCAATTGTAACATAACGAATAAAGAGAAGGAACGAAAAAGGAAAAGTGCTTGTTTGTGTTTTCCCCTGTAAGTGATGCATGCAAATCTGCTAAAAATATAACTGAGCAAAAAATTACACAGATGAGCTTCAAGCAGGAAAAAATTCTGATTGAATTAGAGTTAATACCAAGCTTATATTCGAGAGAATAAACACCGCTTTAAACTACTACAGAGGGTATTCAGAAAGTAATGCCTCATATTTATATGCAAGCCCAGTGTCAAGGTATCAGATTGTCAGATTGAAACAAAACAAGAACAAAGATCAGAATTTCTAATTTTATTCACGTATTTGATTTTTCTTCATAGCCCCCCCCCCTCACACTCGACACGGATACGCCAACGTTTAACAAGTTCTTTAAACTCGTCTGTGTAAAAATCTTCAGGTTATTCTCAGAACCATTTCCTCGTAGCGTCTTGAACATCTTTGTCACATGTAAACTGAATACCTTTCAGATGTCCCTTGAAAACCGTCTCTGTAAAAATCTTCAATTTGTTCTCGGAACCATTTCCTCGTAGCTGCTTGATCATCTTCGTCACAGGTGAACTGAATTCCTTTCAGATGTCCCTTGAAACCCGTCTCTGTAAAAATCTTCAGGTTGTTCTTGGAACCATTTCCTCGTAGCGGCTTGAACATCTTCGTCACAGGTGAACTGAATTCCTTTCAGATGTCCTTTGAAACCCGTCTCTGTAAAAATCTTCAGGTTGTTCTCGGAACCATTTCCTCGTAGCTGCTTGAAAATCTTCATCGCAGGTGAACTGAATTCCTTTATGTCCCTTGAAACCCGTCTCTGTAAAAATCTTCAGGTTGTTCTCGGAACCATTTCCTCGTAGCGTCTTGGACATCTTCGTCACAGGTGAACTGAATTTCTTTCAGATGTCCCTTGAAACCCGTCTGTGTAAAAATCTTGAGGTTGTTCTCGGAACCATTTCCTCGTAGCTGCTTGATCATCTTCGTCACAAGTGAACTGAATTCCTTTCAGATGTCCCTTGAAACCCGTCTCTGTAAAAATCTTCAGGTTGTTTTCGGAACCATTTCCTCGTAGCGGCTTGAACATCTTCGTCACAGGTGAACTGAATTACTTTCAGATGTCCCTTGAAAACCGTCTCTGTAAAAATCTTCAGGTTGTTCTCGGAACCATTTCCTCGTAGCTGCTTGAAAATCTTCGTCACAGGTAAAATGAATTCCTTTCAGATGTCTCTTGATACCCGTCTCTGTAAAAGTCATCAGGTTGTTCTCGGAGCCATTTCCTCGTAGCGGCTTGAACATGTTCATCACAGGTGAACTGAATTCTCTTTAGATGTATTTACAGAGTAGAAAACGACCAGAAGTAGGACTATACCAAATCTGGGCTGTAGGTAGGATGTTCAAGAACTTCAAATCTGATTTTCTGTGTGGCCTCTAAAGTAAAAGCACTAGGGGTTAGTGTTGTCGTGTTGCAGAATCATTGTTATTCCCCCTTCCCGCACGCGGTATATTCTTTGCTTTAACTTTTTTAAGGTATGCACGTAGCCCTCAGAGTTGATAGTCGTACCTTTGACCAGGTACTTCTGATGAATAATGCCTCTGTAGTCCCAGAACACAGTGAGCATACACTTACTGGCAGAAATTTGAGTTTTGAATATTTTCGCTGGAGGAGAAGATAGGTGTTGGTATTCCAGCGATTGATTTTTCATTTCTGGGCCTTAATGGCGAATCCAACTTCCATCACCAGTCAAACTACTTGAGAAAATCACTTCCATGTTTTTCATAGCGATCAAGCAACCTATTGTGATGTTTTGATTTCTTCATTGCAGTAGTCATATGACGCGCAACCCAACGAGCTCACATTTTGTTGTCCTAAATTCACACTTCCTAAACTAATGTTCGGCTTACCTGCTATGGTTCTCGGAGTTATTCTTCGATTTTCCCGATGAACTCATCGAATTTTTGACTGTTCAAGTCGTAAGTTGGGATTACGGGCTTCCCCTCCGCTGCTTCCCGCTTCCGTCCTTTACAAACTCCGCGGCTGATTCTTTCCGGCCAATATTCTTCTACGGTCCTTTGATTTTCTTACCCAAAGACGAGCAGTGCTTATGCCTAAATTTTCAGAACCATAAACTGCCACTAACCTACCGAGGATCTCTTTGGGAGGTAAATTTTCATGAGTTAAAAACTCTATACGTGATCGTTGTTGGACACCCGTCGACACAGTTGAAAAAGAATCATCCATTTTAAACACAATTAAATACCAACAAATAGATGTAAGGAGTTCTATTACGCAGTAAAATGAAGCTATTTGCACAAAGTAGTTTACCATCTGACTGGTTACTAGGCAACAAGCCATGAGCGAGACACTTGCGCTGAGGCATTACTAACTGAACACGTCTCACATTATGTTATGCACGACTTCATAACTTAGCGTGGACACCAAATTTTGATCATTGCAGTCCTTTTAAAGGCTTTTCATTTTTGTAAAATAAGGTGCATTTTTAGCATGCTTTTGAAGTAAAGATTTACATTGCACGACAAAACGGATAAGACTGACATGATTCAAACAAAAACATACGTGCGAGTATCGCTCCATCAGAGCTGGTACAGACTGTAAAAATCTGTGACTTCTGAGGTCCAATTGATTGTAACCTGTTGGGGTTTCGTCATTGACCGGCTAGGACGTATTTCGTATGCACTTCCAGTATCAAAATTTACAGAATGGGATGACGTGCCATCATGTTTTAGAGTAATAGATATTAATGGTGAAATGATCTTCGTACGTACCTGGGAAATACATTTATACATTACTTTCTTGGTACTGAAATGTCTATAGTTCTTTGTTCTCCTTGTTGGGTTTCATAAACCTTTTATGGTTTCATAAACCTTTAATGTTTCACACCACTCTTGAGGGAAAATTGAACCCGAATCTCACCATTTTCGTTCAACTGGGCCACTGTTGCATCCCCGTGACAGCAAACTTCCATGCACCGGAAGCTAAGCGATTGTAGCTTAGAAATTTGAGGAAAGTGAATTATAGGCCATTTAGTACTCAAGACAGTATCAGTTCCGAAATTTGAACTCCCCCCCCCCCAAAAAAAAACTCCCCATACTATTGTTTTGTATGCGCGGGAATGTCGCTCTGAAACATATCAGGAAAAGTTTCCAGAAGTCCAGACACTGTGTGACGTGCCTGCACCGCAGGACCCACATGAGATAAAGGCAGATATCAGTGAGAGCACATGTCCGCGTAGATCAGTTGGGAGAGCGACTTACTCTGGTGTGTGGGGACCCGGAATCGATGTCCGGCGCTGACAAACTTGTACGTTACATTGGCGCCCGAATTTCCAGGATGGCCCGGCTGTTAAGTTTCTCGCAATGATGTGATGTTCTTTCCACACAGCGAGACAGGAAAAATGAGAATCCCTTCTTCAGTGCTTCGAAAAAATAAATCAGTGTGATGTTACGTTCCACACACCAAATTGTCTGGGATTTCTCAAATGCACGTTCTTCATGGGATGACTGCCTACAGCGACATATGGTCCCGGCTGACGTGCCTGCACCGCAGGACGCACATGAGATAAAGGCAGATAGCAGTGAGAGCACATGTCTGCGTAGCTCAGTTGGGAGAGAGACTTATTTCGGAGTGAGGGGACCCGAGTTCAATGCCCGGCGCGAAAAAACCTTGTACGTTATAAGTGTCTTAAGAACCAACATTTCCATTGTTTAATCTTTTCAAGAAATGAGAAAAATATAACTATAACCAAAACTTTTAAACCCCAAAACAGTGTTAATACAGTATAGTAAATTTGTTTATCAGCCTAAATTAGCAAAAATATGCAGGAAGGTAAGCTTTTCCTCAGCAACAGATGGCTTTGTCAAGCAGACAACATAACAACGAGTAACGTACGGGGACCACTGCTGACATATCACGTTTCGAACATGTAATTTCAAATATGAGTTGACCTGTTAAATAAAGTAACAAGAAAGACGACACCGACTTTTCGGGTGTAATAAGCACGTCTTTTGAATCCGTTCTAACGCAAATTATATTTATTAAAGCTATTCAAAGGCAATGGAACCGGTATGGAAAACAATAGTATCTGACGGAAGAAAGAAGATTTTCAATAGGGTCTTTAATCCCTCAGATATTGGTGTAAAGGGAATCTTGAGCTTACGAACTCTTAGAAACAGAGTTATCGACAAAAATAAGATGTGTCTTTACGTCCCCTGGTGGGAAAACCATGCATTATTTTAGGAAGAAAGTATTCTTAAAAGGTTTTTCCATATGAACGGTAACGGTCCAAGGAAAAAAATTTAGTATAGTTTTCAGGAGCCCAGATTTTGCTACAAATACATCAGAAGCAGAAATTAACACTTATGACCCCTGGTGGCCAAACCATTATTTACAAAACATTAGAAATTATGTGAAAAATATTTTCCATCAGGTCTTGTATGCGATACAGGAAGAATTTTTCAAATCGGAGTCTTAGGAGCAGGAAACGCAGTTTACCTTTATGCGCCCTAGCAGAAAGTCTTAAAAGATTTACGTGAAATTTTTGAATTTATAGGAAAAACTTTTTGCATCGGAAACACTATCCAACACCGAAGGAATTTTTCAAATTGGACTTTTAGAAGTAGAGATATTGACAAAAATGAGATATACATCTACGCCCCCTGGCGTAGAAACCATGCATTATTTCAAGAAGAAAGTGTTCCTAAAAGGTTTGTCGACATGAGTAGCATCGGTCAACAAAAGACTTTTTTTCAATCGAGATTTTAGAAGCTCATATTTTGCTGCAAATACACCAGAAGTGGAAATTAAGACTTACGACACCTGGTGGCCATGCCATTTTTTTACAAAAATTAAAAATTATGTGCAAAGGATTTCCCCATCAGGAGCTGTATCCGGTACAGAAGCAATTTTTCAAATCGGAGGTTTAGAAGCAGAGAAATAGTGGGAAACGCAATTTACCTTTACGCCCCCTAGAGGAAAGTCTATGAATTACTTGAAAATTTTGAATTTTTAGGAAAAACATGTCACACTAGAAACACTATCCAACAAAGAAGGAATTTTTTAAATCGGACTCCTAGAAGTAGAGATATTGACAAAAATAAGATATACGTCTACGCCCCTGGCGCAGAAACCATGAACTATTTTAAGAAGAAAATGTTTCTAAAAGGTTTATCGACACGAGTAGTTCGGTCTACAAACGACGTTTTATTCAATCGAGAATTTAGAAGCTCATATTTTGCTGCAAATACATCAGAAGCGGAAATTAAGGTTTACGCCCCCTGGTGGCAAACCATTTTTTTTGACAAAAATTAGAAATTATGTGCAAACGATTTCCCATCAGGAGCTGTATCCGGTGCAGAAAGAATTTTTCAAATCGGAGATTTAGAAGCAGAGATATAGGGAGAAACGCAATTTAGCTTTACGCCCCCTAGCGGAAAGTCTATGAATTACTTGAAAATTTTGAAATTATATGAAGCACATGTCATACTGGAAACACTATCCAACAAAAAAGGAATTTTTCAAATAGAACCTCTAGAAGTAGAGATATTGACAAAAATAAGATATACATCTACACCCCTGGCGTAGAAACTATGCACTATTTTAAGAAGAAAATGTTCTTGAAAGGTTTGTCGACATGATTAGTATCGGTCTACAAACGACGTTTTTTTTATCGAGAATTTAGAAGCTCATATTTTTTCTGCAAATACATCAGAAGCGGGAATTAGGACTTACGCCACCTGGTCGCCAAACCATTTTTTCAAAACTTAGAAATTCTGCGCAAACGATTTCCCACCAGGAGCTGTATCCAGTGCAGAAAGAATTTTTCAAATCGGAGATTTAGAAGCAGAGATATAGGGGGAAACGCAATTTACCCTTACGCCCCCTAGCAGAAAGTCTATGAATTACTTGAAAATTTTGAAATTATATGAAAAACATGTCACACGGAAAACACTATCTAACAAAGAAGGAATTTTTCAAATCGGACTCCTACAAGTAGAGATATTGACAAAAATAAGATATACAACTATGCCCCTTGGCGGAGAAACTGTGGAATATTTTAGGAAAAAGTATTCCGAAAAGCTTTATCGATGTGAGTGCATCAGTCCACGAAAGAATTTTTCAATCGATACTTTAGAAGCCCAGATTTTATGGCAAATACATCAGAAGCAAAAATTAAGACTTACGCCCCTTGGTGGCCAAAGTATTCTTTACCAAAAATTCGAAATTATATGCAAAAGATTTTCCATTAGGAGATGTATCCGCTGAAGAAAAGATTTTTTAAATCGGAGTTTTAGGAAAAGAGTTATCGGAAAAAATGTAATTTACTTTTACGCCCCCTAGCGGAAAATCTTTGCGTAATTTGAAAATGAAACTGTATCTAAAACACTCTTCGACATAAATGGAATCGAAAGATAAAATAATTTTTTCAATCGGATGTTTAGAAGCAAATGTGCGGATTAAAACGTTATTTTGAATTCGACATCATCTGCATTTACGCCCCCTAGCAGCAAAATTGTGCATCGTAAAAAAAAAACGAAATAAAGGATCATCATTTGCATATTTCAACCTTCCGAATGCAAAAAGAATTTTTCAAATCGTACTAATAGTTGCAGAGATTCCGTGGGTACAGACGGACGGACGGACGGACAAACCGATAACAGAAGCACGACCTTTTTTAACAAAAGACGTGCTAAAAAATACTACTTAATAGCAGCTACTGATGCCAAATACCAGTATACAGATAACCCTCATCTTAGAAATGAACAACAACAATAAGAATTATAAAAAAAACATATTAGCTCTATGCATAAGATTCTAGACTGTTTTGGGAGAATAGATGTACTTACAGAAGCAGTTCGTATTTAATCATGATAGAAGTATGACTGCGCTCTGCACTGCCGAAGGAAATCCAGATCTCCGCTCGTCATCTTCATCGGCAGTTCGCTACGCTGCTTGTCCTCCACGCTGCAATCATCACCTCTGCACTTCACAAACCACTCACGACAGGTGCTTGCATCCACACGGAACTCGCCATAGGCCGAACATGTCAACCACTGTCGTGCTTCTGTAGCGGGTTTCTCGAACATGAACAACAGACAGTGACGAATATGCAGCTTATCGGTAGCCATGTCCTAACTCAACTAATCTCACGTATGTGCTGTCAGTCAACACGTATCGTTCGATGCAGTGTTGCCACCTTATACCCAGAACACGAAATTCTGATAAAAATTTAACCGTGTCGTTTTTAAAGTCGGTTGTGTGGAACCCCGGAAACCTATGGCCATAACTAGTAATGTAATGTAATATAATTGCAAAAACTCTTTTCCTAATATAATGTAATATATCATATAATATATGATATGATATGAATTCCGTAATTTCTCTAGTCGCGTTTCCTTTCGGTGTGGTATAAGGTGCAACACGTCTGGTTAAGCTCCACTGCGGGATACACCATGATATCTGAATTCTTCGGAAAGGGTTGTAGAGAGACACATATCTTTTGTGTTCCGCGATCCAAGTGGGAATTGATCTTTTGACCTAACGAAAGTTCAAGGGAACCGTAGGTATGATTTAATTGTACGGAACACCATTCGGCCTTTTCAGCAGTACCTGCAGATGGACATGTCAGTAAATCGATAATCGACGATAGTGTTTTTATCGCTACTTCTCTTCCAAAATTTCTCGAAAAGAGTTTAAAAAAAAAAAATTATATCCTGGTATATACTGTACTGAACCAACGTATTTTAACAGATTTTTTCACATTCTTGTAATTTAAGTCTTGGTTTCGCAAGAAGAGTGCAATAAATTTGCAATAGACTGCCGACTAACACTCAAAATGACCTGACAGGGAGCTAATTGAAAAAAAATCAAAAATCGGTTAGGTTGGTTATCACAGATTTGCGTGAGAGAAAAAAATATTGGTTTAAGAAGAGCACGTTTGGTTCGAAACAGACGGCAGACACATTTAGAATGACCGCAAGAAAATTATACGTAAATCAAAATTCGGGGTTATTACGGACTTGCATAAGAAAAAGTACTGAATCAAGAAGAGCGTAATTGACTCTCAACAGACGGCCAGCTGAAATGCAGAATGATCGCAAATGAGATAAATGTAAATCAGAAATCGGTTAAATCGGTTACCACAATCTTGCTCGAGAGAAAAATGTGTAACTATTCAAACAGTATATTCCACTCAAGGATATTTCTGGATGAAAAGGAAGTTTCAGTGTTACGTCATTTCCAGTTATTTACTCAACCTAACTCCACCGTGCACTTTTAGTGTTTTCCATGTTAAACTGAAGTTGAAATGTCGTCGATTTAATATTACCGTTAACAATCGGGAAACTCTGACGACAGGATGGGTAAACAAACAGCAGAAATCTTTCAAAGTTTATATGAAAGCAGTTCTTCTGGGATTGTTTTCAGGTAAAAGAGTATTAAAAATGCTGTCTGGCACATCGTTTGTGCTTTCATTCAGTCTCTTTCCTTTAATTGTCCCATTTCGTACGTCAGAAATGACAGGCCTTATTAAAACTTTTCCGTCTATTATTTCCTTCCCCTTCTGCCCTTGAACTTCCTGACTTAACAGACAAGAGCGATAAATGTTTTGAGTTTCTCTTATCTTAATTTGAATACAAAAAACGTTGGTTATAGAACTGTGAAAAATGAAATTGTTTTGCAATTTTCAGAGCAAGGAAAAGCTTCCAACCATTCTGTTCATCTTGTGGTAGCGATTTTCCATTTGGGGAAATATATGCTATTTCTGAATTTATTTTGATTCCTTCTTAACTTTTAAGCATCGTATCTGAAATGTTTGTTCTAAAATCTCTAAAGAGCCACATGTTTCTCGAAAATTCGCTGTTTTCTTCTCTCCTACATTCTGCGACATTTAATTCTTTCGCCTACCTTAGATTCTCTTTTTGCCACGAAATCTGGTGTTCAAGTAACGCCAGCACTTTTAGACACTAATTGTGGCTCCAAATAAATTAATTAGAATAAAGAGGTATTTTTAATTTTGGGAGTCACTTAAGTCTCCATGTTTTAAGATATGGCGCTTTCTTCATTCCTCAGCTCTTGTAAACTACAGTTTTCTGCAATCTGTTCTTAGAACTGTTAATAAATACGTACCTCACTTATTGCTTCCCTGAAATTTCTCATAGGCAGAGGCTTCGCTACGCATTTCTGCGCCCCGGGCAAACCACAAAATATTGCACCCTCATGTCTCTTTACATATGTACACTGCTGGACAAAACAACATTGCCGCCTCGGTGGCACAGTGATCTAAGCGTTCTCTTGACCATCCATCTGAGATGTGTCCGGGTTTGAATCCCGTGAGGCATGGATATTGCTTGTCTTAGAGCACTGGCTCACTACCTTCACTGGAACCAGTGACTCTAAAATAGGGCTGGCCGACTGCTTACAGCCCATCGAGTTGCTCACGGTGGTCGTTAACTCCCCCTCCCCCCAAAACTGAAGAAAAAAGTCACATTCCAATGTTATCACTATGTGTGAGACACAATCGCACTGTACAAATTGTGGCTGTTTGCACAGTTTTTCCTAACTGCTTCGGTGTTTGGACAATCGGTATCACATCAGACGGACCGAATACAGCTGACAGTCGTGGTTCGTAATAGAAGTAGTAGTGACCGAATAGCCCCGAGAGAATCTTCAACAATGAGAATGACATCCTTATCTTGCAACGTACATATAGTTGAGGCTTTATTTCTGAAAGTGAGCAGCTAACATCTACAGGACATTTTGAGAAAGAAATGCGAATTTTAAGCTGCCGAGATTACCGTAACTGGAGAAACATATTGTAAGCAGTTTATCAGTGAAGAAATATCAAAGTATAGCGCGAAGAAATTCTATCAGAAACTGGAAAAAGTTTGTTTCAATTTCAATCAGATTGTAAGCAATGATTTTGACGCCCTCTCTTGAGTTGCGCCCAGGACTGCCACGCCCTAGTTCCACCTCTGCTCATAGCATTCCCGCGATGTTCGCAACAAATATTTCCTTATAATTCTTTTATTTAAAAATGTTCGTATAAAGAAATGAAACACCACCGAATCGCTTCATACAGAACTTCTTTTTTAGTTACTTCAAAAGGCCTCTATTTAATTCACAAATATAGAACATATATTTACACTACAAGCAGTGCAGTCAATGAGATTAGTGTTTTTCGTTTTCAGGTTTTCATCACCTCTTGCCTCGTATGGTACGTTCATTCCGATTTCATTTCCTTTTGCTTTTGTGGTGCTTTTATTCCGTTCTCATTATTATCTCTTGCGTTTATTTATTATTTTTTTTATTTCTTCCCGTTTACTTTATCTTTTGCTTTCTTGGTACTTTCCTTCCCCTTTCCTGCTTTTTCTTGCACTTTCATTCCTTTCTCTTGCTTTTCTCGCTCTTTCATTCCGTTCTTCTTTATTGGTACTTTCTTTCCGATTTTCATTACCTCTCGCTTTTTTTGTACTTTTTGTACGTTTTCGTTACCTCTTGCTGTTTTGGCACTTTCATTTCGTTTTTTTTTACCTCTTGCTTTTTTGGTACTATCGTTACATTTTCATTATCTCTTTTTTCTGGCCTCTTCGTTTCGTCTTTCTTTCTAGTACTTTCATTCCGTTTTCAGTGCGTCTTGCTGATTTTATTATTTTTATAATAATAAAATCAGCAATTCCGTTTTCATTATCTCTTGCTTTTTTGACCTTTCGTTTCGTTTCCATTGCGATTTGCTTTTTGGTACTTGTATTCCGTTTCATTTTCCACTACTTTTAAATACTTTCTTTCGGGTTTCATTCCCTTTTGCTTTTTTGTCACTTTCATTCCGTTGTTATCATCTGTTGCTTTTTTATACTGTTATTAAGTTTTCCTGATTTCTTACTTTTTTGCCCTTTCATTCCCTTTTCATTACGTCTTGCTTTTTGGTACATTAATTCCGTTTTCCTTATGCCTGTCGTTTTAGACATTTTCATTCCGTTTTTATTACCTCTTGCTGTTTTGGTTCTTTCCGTTTACGTCACTTCTCGCTTTTTTTTGTACTTTCATTCCATTTTCATCTTTTTCACTTAAGTATTTTTAGGCTTTTTATTAACGATTTAAGTCTGTTTCAACAAATCAGGCCATCTTAATTCATTATTTGTTTAACTTAGCTTTCACCTTGCGGTATCGTTTACCTATTTAAAAAAGCTCTGAGAAAGGAATTGTGCTCCCTAGATCGACGAGTGGCCAGAGATGTAGGTTTCTGGCTAGTTGTCCGAGTACAGTCCCGGTTCGCAAGTACAACAACTCTGGCCCTCACCCCTCTCATGAGGTAGTTACCCAGAGTTAAGGAAGGGAGACTGATAGCCCTTAGAATTGTTTACAGCGATCGTTAATCACGGAAAAAGGAAATAATAATAACGAAGTTTCTTAAGTTATATAGAAACATGTTATTGGAATGCAATATGAGAAAATTCCCAGATATTATTTGTGTACACGTTAACCAAATCATTAAAACCACATATTTAATATGGTGTAGGTCCTCCTTTCGCCTCAAAAAGAGCTCTCACCCGATGAGACATGGATTCAACGAGATATTATTAGGTGTCTCTTGATATTTGGTACCACTACTGCAACAGAAGATCCCGCAGTTCCCGTAAATCACGTGGTTAGGGTGGTGCTGCTGCTCGTACCTGTTTCTCCAACTAAAACCACAAATGCCCGATAGGATTAATGTCCGGCAAATTTGGGGGCCATGGCGATAAATGGAATTCCTCTTCATGTTATTGGAGCCATTCTTGAACCTTCTTTGCAGTATGGCATGGGGCATTGTCTTGTTGAAAAATACCATCTATGCCAGGGAATACAGGCATCATAGAGGAGTGTACTTGGTCAGACACGATTCTCAGGTACATGACAATTGTCAGAGTTCACTCTACAGGTATAATGAATCTAAGTGTTCCCCAAGAAAATATTGCCCAGATCATCACACTCCCTCCAGCCGCCTTGATCGATCCCACAGTACATTCAGGTGAGAAGGCTTCCTTGGGTAAACGTCGCAAACGATCTCGTCCTCTGACATGGTATAACAGAAAACGAGATTCGTCTGACCATGAGACCATGTTCCAATATTCTATGGTCTAATATCGATGATTAGGTGCCCACTGCAAACGTTGACGACGGTGAACGTCTGTGAGCATAGGCACACGAATGAGTTTGCGGCTGCTGAGACCAATGTCCAAGAGCATACGATGAACTGTGTGTTCGGTCATATTGGGCCCTTCACCACAATTGAAATTATGGGTAATGTCAGCCACAGTAGCCCGCGTGTTGCTACGAACGAAACAAGATAGGTTAAGCTGTCCTCTGGAATTAATGAGGAGTGGGATACCCACGCCTTGTCGATGGCTGGAAGTGTCACCTGTTTCGGAGATGCTCTTACCAAGGCATCTTGTCATAGCGATCTTGCTTTTGTCGAAATCGAATAATTCGTTTGCTTTTCCAATGTTGAGACGAAACGAAATACAGGACTAAGAGAGCTCCGACCTAGGTATTATACACTGAAGAGAAATTGAATTAGAGATACCTGTCTAGTAACGTGTAGCACCACCTTTTGCCCTAATGACGGCGGCGATTCGTCTCAGCATGGACTCGGCAAGACAGCGGAAGCGTTGGGAAGCCATACCGATCCACGACCCCTGAACAAGCTCCCACAGTTCAGGAAGATTTGATGGAGGAAGGGGGGGGTCAGAACCTCGAACATCTCTCTCGATGGCATCCCAGATGTGCTCGATGGGATTGAGGTCAGGTTATCTAGCTGGCCAAGGAAGCGAGGTCACGTCGGTAGAGTGCTCATCCAACCATTCGGATACAATTCGGGAGCGATGGCACGGTGCATTGTCTTGTTGCAGGATCAGGTCCCCAGTGGGTTGTTGAAGACGCACAAACAGGAGCAAATGGTCGCCCAGCATATCCCGGTAACGTTGATCTGTGAGGGACGATGTCACACGTACCTGGGGTCCCATTTCAGTCCACTTAAACAGTCCCCAGACGAGAATGCCACCCCCACCAGCTTGAAGAGTAACCTGCTGGCAAAAAGGATCCATCGCTTCATGTGGTTTGCGCCGTACTCGTGTTCTGCCATCCGCATGTACCAACGTGAATCTCGTCTCATCAGCCCAGGCAACATTTTTCCATATGTCTGGGGTCCAGTGGCGATGTTCCCGCGACCATGCTAATCTTTGCACCCTGTGATGTGCGGTCAGCAGCGGTACCCTCGTGGGACGATGGCTTCTGTACCCCATAGCGAGGAGATGATTCTGAATGGTGTGGCTGCTTACACGCTTTTGTGCACCAGCGGTAAATTGCCGAGTGATTTCTTGCACTGTGGCCCGTCTATCCTTGTTACAATGCGAGCTAGCCAACGATGACCCCGCTTATCCACACGATGTTGTCCACGGCAGTTGGCCCTTGCAGGGAAGGTTTTACCGGATTCGATGTATTCACGGTGAACCCGTGACACAGTGACTCGTGAAAATCCCAGTGTTTGCACGACTTCCGAGATGGAGTGACCCATTCGTCCGACCCCGACAATTTGCCCACGATCAAATGCGCTTAGATCCTTCTTCTTACCTATACTGCGTCTGACTCTTACTAATTCCCATCGCATAACTCCTTATATTGTCGGATCCCTACATACGTCATGTCGTTTCCGTTTACAGCGCCGCCCACAGCGCCACATTTGCGTAACGCCAACTGTCTCTAATTCAATTTCTCTTCAGTGTATATATCATTTGGGACTTTGGTACGTGACGCTGATTCACTGCACGCGTGCTTGTTTGCATAACGCAGATGTGGTTTTAATGTTTTGGCTGATCGATAATATTCCAAGAAAGGAAAACGTGCGACATGTCGACGAAATGAGAATTGTTTAAATTTGACAGCAAGCGATACCCATCTAAAGAAGGCCTTCACATATCCATCAACAAACCTTACAATCAACAATCCTAATTTCTTATACCAAATACATACGCTACTATCCGTAAAAACTGCAACACCAAGAAGAAATCATGCGATTCGAAATGAAATTTATACCACACAGTACTGATATGACCGTACATAAGTGGTTTAATTTTCAGAACAATACAACAATTTTTACGTGCAAAAATCAGTATCTTGTGAAGCTTCCGAGAGTTGCAGTAGGTGCTTCTAGACGGCGTGGCATTGAATTGAAAAGGCGTTGTATAGTGTCTTGGGTAATTGCCTGTAAGGCGGTATGCATGCGAGTCCACAGGTCATTTGTACTGACTTCTGGGGGACTTTGATGGGCCAGTTGCCTAGTGACCATATCCCAGACATGTTCAATAGGCGACATGTCTGGCGAACGTGCAGGCCAGGGAAGAAGCGGTATCTGCTGTGCTGCGAAGAGGGCTTCAACATTCCTGACGACATGTGGTCATGCATTGTCCTGCTGGAATATAGCGCCACGAGTGCTCTGAAGGAAGGAATGACTTCTGCCTGTACAACTTTCCTGATGTAGTGGTCGCTGTTGAGATTGCTCTCAAGTCGTAGCGGTCGAGATCGCGAATGATACCCAACGGCATCCCACACCATCACACTTGGCGTTCGGCCCGTATCACGTTCGACAATGAATGCTGGAAGAATGCGCTCACCACAATACCGTCCAATGGGTATGCGGCCATCATGGTAGTCCAAGTTGAATCAAGACTCGTCCGAAAACACTACATGTTGCCTATCAGCATGCCATTGTCTTTATTGAAAACCCCATTTCAGCCTTAGGCGCCCATGGTTGAGGGTCAAAGGAATTCGCCGCAAAGGGATGCGTGCAACCAGTCCTCTATACAGCAGACGGCGTCGAACTGTGGAGGCTGACAATGTCACATTTGTTGCAGTGCTCCACTGTTGTGCTAAAACTTGCGAAGATGCTGAACGGTTCATCATTGTCATGCGGACGACGTGTAAGCCATCTCGCTGTGATGTCACCTTTCTCAGTCCACTGCCGAATTGACGATGCACCTGGTTCTCCTCGGTGCACCGTTTCCTCACGCGCATGACTGTCGTGGCGCGTTATCTCCAGTCCGAGCCACAATGTCGCAGTACAAATATGCACCTTCGCGAAGACCAATCATTCGTCTCCGTTCAAACTCTGTCGTGTATATTGATATTGCGCCCTTCGTCGTCGCCGAGACATTATTGAATCCTGGAGACACTTTCTCAACTGCTCAGACGGCGCTGCTGGGCCCAGACATTCGCAATGACTGCGCACTTCTAATCATTTGCATGTCCTGCCCTGCTCTGCATATCCTGTAAGTTTCACGTGATTATCATCATTCCTTCGTGGTGTTGCAATTTTCACAAAAAGTAGTTTATTAAGCAACATGTAATTTCGAAAGAAAGGTGGTCGGGATATGTTAAAAAAAAGATATTACACAATTACAAGAAAATGAAGTTTTGTTAAGGAAACGAAAGAGGCATTTACGAAGAAATTCTTTTTATAACGAAGAAGTTTTTTTGCGATCTTTTCGCGAGAAGGAAATACAAGTATGATCTTTAAAAGATTCAGGCAATCTGCCAATACAGCAAATCAAGTTCTTTTGGTGCAGTTCATGGCATATATATTCATTCTAATTAGAATGTATTTCAAATTAGCCGATTATTTCTTCTTTCTTTGCTCCAAATAATGTTCAAAAAGAGATTTAACACAAATGCATCAATCAATTCCTAATTATCGAAATCACTTCTTTAGATCTGGAGAATACATGTTTGCGTAAGAGTAAATGAACAAAAGAAGTGAAATGAAACCTGATTAAGTTTTGCAACAGTTAAAACTCACAAAACATTTTTTCTCGAAAAAATATATGAAAACGAAAATGCAACCGAATGTTATATAAACCTAGTACGAATAATATATTTCAAGGTATTTTTCTATTACTTTTAATCCGCACATTCAGCTCAAAATTCGAATTTTGGGCTACCTAACCAGAAAATGTAGTGTCAAAACCAATCTAAAATGTATATCTTTTATGAGATTATAAAGATAAGACGAAAGAAGAATTTTTAAAATATTATTTAGGAACACAGATGAATTATTACGCTGCCTAGCAGCAAAATTGTTTATCTCGAAAGTAAAAAAATCACGTCGTTAACATTAATCACTCTGAGAGTTAACAAGTGTTAAAAAATCATTCGAATCTGAATTGACGAAAAAAATATCTTAATTCCCAACTCTAATGGAAGAATTTGCGTCAGAAAAGCTACAAAAAAGAAAAAAAAAGAAAGAAAGAAGCATAGCATGGATCTTCTTGAAACGTTCTGCTGCCAAGAAGAACATTTTTATATGATGTGGTTGCAAACGAAAAAAACAAAGTGATAAAAGATCGCACGCCTTGATATTTCTTTCTTCTCTTTTAAGAAAACAAACAAACCAGACCAAAGCTGTAAACAAGACAACATTGGACTCCTTGTTCAAGATTCACAGAGGAGAGAGAGAAAAAGGGAACGAAAGCAGTTTGCGATGATTGATCAGACTAGAAATCGAAGCACAACGGATTTTCTCGAGATAAACCCATAGGATGTAATGCAAAAGTTTATTTTATCCTTTTCAATGAAAAATGGAGTTTTGAAGATATTTGAGCAAGTACCACGAAAAAAACGACGCCTCATTCCAGAGTGTAATTAGCTCGTCTTCGGAGCAAATATAACAAGAAGGACGCAGCAGAATTCTTAATATAACAAGAAGGACGCAGCAGAATTATTAATATAACAAGAAGGACGCAGCAGAATTCTAAGATATAATAAAAACGTATTTTGAGCAAGCATGATAACTAGAAATATGCCTAATTCTGCAGTTTAATCAGTTTTTATTTTATTTATTCATTCATTTTTTGAAAAAAAAATTCGGCAAGAAGGACGCCACCAAATTCTGAAGTGTAATCAGCACGTCCTTTCACAAGAGATTCAAACCAATGAACAATAGATTTGTATAAATATTGAACAAATATGACAAGAAAGATGCTGCATAATTCCATTTTCGATATCTTTTAATCTAAAACAATATACACTGCTAGCCACCCAAAATGCAACACCAAGAAGAAAGCATCCGATTGGCCTGAAATCCGCAGCATGCGTCGCCCGCGAGAGGACATGCAAACGATTAGCATTGCAGCGCATATGCAAATCATTTGCCCCCGGCACGCCACCGAGAAGCACTATAAGAAGGGTGCACATAAGGCGGAGTGTCAGTAGTAGAAGTGTGTTATGCTGCCGGACCTGTGCGTGGGAAGCTTCCTGATGCCTCATCGCAGAATACGACAGTCATGCCAGTACGTTTCGGAGTTCGACAGGACGAATAGTGGCTTATCGCGACAGCGGTTTATCGTACCGAGACATCGGCGCCCGTGTGGGACGACATCCAGTCACAGTGAGGCGAGTATGGATTCGGTGGGTGCAAGAGGGACGGACGGACTGACGTGAGCGATTGCCGCAGCCAGGGCACACCACCGAACGATGGGACCGGCATGTTTTGCGGCGAGCATTGACGGCTCGCACCGCCACATCACGAACGTTAGCCCAGGAATTAGGGTGTGTTGCGCAACAACCTGTGTCAGCACGTACCGTTCGCCGTTGTCTGCAGGAGCGGCGACTTGTCGCACGGCGCCCATTATTGCTCCGATTATTATTAACGTTACACCACCGGCGAGGGCGGCGGCAGTGGGCCGTTGAACGCCGCACCTGGACTACGGAATGGCACGACATTGTCTTCTCCAACGAATCCCGTTTCTGCCGGCAACACCACGATGGTCGGATCCGCGTGTGGCGGCACCGTGGCGAGAGACTGTATGATGCCTGCATTATGCATCGCCATACCGGTCCGTCGCCTGGCGTTATGGTTTGTGGCGCGATTGGATATGGCACCCGCACCCATCTTGTACGCATCGCCGGCACACTCAACAGCCACCACTACATCTCCGACGTTTTTGGAGCCTGTAGTCCTCCCTTACCTGAATGATCTGCCAGCGGTCATGTTTCAACAGGACAATGCGCGCCCGCACGTGACACGCATCGTGCAACAATTCTTCACGGCCCACCAGGTGTCACTGCTGCCGTGGCCCGCCTGTTCTCCCGATATGTTGCCCATCGAACACGTCTGGTCTTTGATCAGCAACCGAGTGGCCCGGCAAGCACCACCCGCGGCTACGCCTGATGAACTGTGGCAACTTGTGGAAGCAGCCTGTTCCAACATACCCCAAGCTCATATCCAAAGCCTCATTCGCTTGATGACGCGGCGTGTAGCCGCCGTTAGTGCCAGCCATGGGGGCCACACGAACTATTGATGCCTGCGTGTTCCGCAAGTCGCGCACTGGCCTGTAAGCTCAATCGTTTCATCTTTGTATCTGTTGTTACGTGTCCAGTAAATCTGGCTTTGCTATCTCGTGTCTTTCTTGGTGTTGCATTTTGGGTGGCCAGCAGTGTAATTTCCTTTGTCTGAACGTATGTCCCACTGTTGTGGCGCAACGGAAAGTCTTCACCATAGCAACAACCGAGAAAGAAATATTTGTGACGTCACGCTTGACCTTTCGTGTTTTTGTGCAGATGACGTCATCACCTACACGCGAACGCGTGTACCACTTTGTTTTGTTGTCATAGCAACAAAGGCCGATTTTTCTCAGCTGCTGGTGTGACGTCATCGCATCTAAATCCTTCTTACATGACGTCACAGATGCGTTACGTCACACGATCAACTCTCTGAAAACAGTAAAACGTTACGTCAGGAATTTTGGTTCTACTTTGTCGTTCATTCACGACATACAGAATTTGTCGTTTAGAATCCTATCGCACGAAATTTAATTTTAAGATTTCCCTTGCGAACCTAAAATTATTACTTTAGATTGTGAAACCAGTTTCTTTCCTCATTTGAGTCTAAAAATTGAGAGTTCCAATGTAGCAGGTAACAGCGTGTTATTATTGTTTCATGTATATGCTTAACAAATATTATTTGGGGAACTTTCTTTTTCCTTGAGCCACGAAATTCTCAGCATATAAATATATTGTTTTCGCACAATATATAATCAGGTATTCTTTTATTTATATCTGTAGAAGAAATGAAGAAGAAAGAAAAAAGAAAAGAAAAAGTACTGTTTGTGTTTCTGCGCATGAACTACCATCACGTTTTAACATTTACATCTGGGCATTTCTAAGTTCACAAAGAAAAAGAAAATAATTCAAATTTGGAAGATGTGAATCCGTTTATTTATGTAAATATGACATGGATATTAAATCACATAATATCCTAAAACCTGAAAATTTCGTCGTCTTAGAGCGAGAATCGAATCCACGAACTTCAAACTTGGTCATTCTGGGTGGTGTAGTGGTTAGCATACTCGGGCGCTATCCGGGAGATGCGGGTTCGATTCCCGCTGAGCATCCATGTCATATTTACACAAATAAAAGGATTTAAACGGATTCACATCTTCCAAATTTGCATTGTACAATGGTGTATTCATTGTAAAAGAAAATACCTGGTTATTTAAAATTGCTCTACATATCTTATCTTTTCCTGCCATTGTTGACGTGATTTCATCTAGTTAAATTAATAATATTCGAAGAAAAGCTATTGTTTGAAATACCCCTATTATTCGTAAGGTAAATAGGGTCACCCCCGTTGGTCGAATGCAACGACGCGTTGACATGTAATCATTTGTTCGAGAAGGGTCCTGGTCCGAATCTCTGGTCAGACATGGATGGTGTGCTTGTCCCACGCTATTGGCTCTCTCCCTTCCCTGGAACAAGTGGTTCTAAATTAGGAACGGCCGACTGCTATAGTCCATTGAGTAGCTCTCCTCACGGTGGTGTTTAACACTCCTTCCCCCTCCCCCCAAAAAAACAAAAGGGAATTAGGAAAATTCAAGTGGTTTGATATGTTTTGTCACATTTCATAAGACTGTGGACTTGGGTAGTTGGTTAGGATGTACCACAAAGCAAAGAAGTTCCATCTCTTTTTTTGGCCATGAATTACAAACAAATTTACCCGATGTCTGCCAAGAGACGCGGGTTACTTATTGCCACTCTGTAGACTACTTTCTCTTAAACTTTTGCGTGCATTTGGGGAAGGTGTTGGTGTTGGAATTGAAGGGGGGATAAATTCTAAAAATACGCAACAGAATTTTGAACCCTGTGGACTCTAGTACTATGGCAGGTAATTATGTAGATTTACGTTGTGCACTCTCAAAATAACCTGTTTTCTTACGGATTCCGAATGCATTTTTTTTATCATGGTAATGACTCTTTCATGAAGTCATTGGAGGCCATTCCCCTTTGAATAGATCTTCATGCCGGCAATTAAACAAAAGGAAAGAATGTTTTTGATTTAATGACGGATCCAAAAATTATGACGAAATCTCTGCTTGCCACTGGATCGGATATTTCTATTTGCTGATCACGTGTTTTTATCTGAGGTGAGGTGTTCAGGATTTCGTGGTGATTGGTGTATGCTGCTCAAACCCTGAACATTTCGTGTTTTAGAGCGGAAACATACACCATTTGTTCAATATACACTTTCATCATTATCATTTCACTCATTAATGCTCCGTCATTAAATTTTAAAGTGTAAGGATTCAAGAACACTGCGTAAATCTTTAAATTCAGTCTTCAAACGGGAAGTAGCATTCGTATTATTAATTTTTGTCATTAACGGTCTTCTCGCTTTCAGTAGAATTTTCTTCATTTCGGAGAACCATCTGAAACCTAAATCCTAGAAAATCTGAAATGTGAGCCTTTCTTGCGATTCTTAATTTTCATTTATTAGCAGTGAATCTCGTTTTAGTGGCTGCACTTACTATCTGTCCTTTCTTATGCTTTCGGTTTGGTGTGTTTAGACATAAAATAACATTTGGTGTACGATGAGTAAATCCGTTTGATGTACAGGTGTCGCATTCGTAAGTTTTCAATGCCCTGTTTATCATTTTTGCACTAATTGCAAATAGTTTGATTCAGATAAGTTAAGAGAGAGTTAATTTTGAGAGCCTTTAAAAAAAATGAAATTCTCATGGATTTCAAAATTCTGAATGCTTTTTTAACCATTTTTTTATTCAGGGTTTAACGACCACCGTGTGCAACTCAGTGTGCTATAAGCAGTCGCCCGTCCCTAATTTAGGGCTACTGACTCCAGAGAAGGGAGAGACTTAAGACCGTAAAACAAACACATCATCCATACATCACCGGGATTCGAACCCAGACCCATCTCGGGCGAATGATCATAAGCCAGCGCTTAGACCACTGCTCCACCGTGGCGGCCTTTTTCAACTATGGATCAAAGTAAAAATCACTCGAAGTCGTGTAGAGATGACTTCAGATCTGTATGAGCAGCCGATGTTGGTGGTATTGTTGTCCTCACCACGGCCAGTTTTTTTAAAATGGCGGAAACGCTTCTGTTTTAAAAACTGAAAAATCGCACCCTCACAGTTTGTACTCAATGCGTCAGGCGTACGCATAGCTAGAACTCTATAAGTCACAGAACCTCGACAAAATGTTCATAAGTGTACTGGGTTTCATATTTAAAACGAAAAGCGAAGTACGAATGTACGGCCGGATAGCGATATTCAGGTGTTTTGAACTGACCACAATGCAAATCACCATGTTGCTTATATGTTGGTATCATGCAGATCAGCTTCTAACTAATCTTCATTTAAACGTATATATGGCGTCACGCATGGCGCAAATCAATGTAAGCGTAAACGAAGAAAGAAGCACAGATGAAATTTCCTTAGAGAGGGAGAGAGAGTGCAAGCCAAAAGTAGAAATTAAATCCGACAGTGCTCATTGTTGGTAATCAAGAACTATTAGAACTCAGTGAAGAAAACGCTGACAATCGACCAACTGAACATACATCTTTTCAAAACAAAATACTGGAACTTTTACATAAAACATAAAAAAATAATCAAACTATTAATCTTTGAAGTAAATATCTAAGCTACTAAAATCCTACAGGATGAAGATACACCAGAAATGTAAAATACCGAGATTATATCATAGAATACAGTTCTACCTTATGTTTATCATATCTGGGAGATCAAATAAAGTTTGCTTTTTGGCATGGGCATTATTGAAACAAGGTCAACATTTTTCTGAGGGGTTCCTCATTGTAAGCAAAATCCGCTCTCAGTCAACCAGCCACAAGGCCCAATGTTTTGATAAGATATGCACCCAATACGGATATCATTTCACCATTGACAAATATATGCTATTCTGGGAAGAGTGAAATAATTTGATTCTCTTTAAGTAGTTCCCTAAAAAGCTTAAAAACAAAGATGAATGCATAAAAATTGGCTAAAGAACGACAAACGTTGTCTTCAGAAAGCACGAAAAGTCCAGTCGGTATTAACAAACGTCACGGAGCAGAGATAGTTTTGCATAATAAGTAATGAAGTTTACGTACCAATAAAAGTAAAATCATACACCTATATATACACACAAAATAAGGATAATATTTGCAATGTCATAGTACTCTTAAAGATACGTTTTTGACGAATTTGTGAGTGGAAGAAGCGTCAAATATGGAGAAGTGCATTCTATTACCATGACCCATGTGTGCAACAGTTTTTTTTAAATGTAAGTAAACGAATAAAAGGAAAAATAAAGTAAACAGTGACCATTCATCATTTCATTCATCCTCCCCTTTCCTAAAAATAAAATTAAGAAATAACCAATTTCATAAGTTTGACATTAATGCCTGTAAAACTTGCTTTCTGAATGCTATGGTAAATTCTGCTTTTCAGAATGTGCTTGAGTTTTGAAAGTACTGTGAGCCAACGTTTTTAAACACATTACAGTTGTCATTACCTATTTAATGCACATCATAGTATAGATTACACCACTCGCTGTAGAGATTTCCGAAATTACTAAACCGCCATTATGAAATAAATGGTTTATGGCATTTACATTAGTGTCATTACATTTTAGTTTCCGTCAGAAAATTTCTATTGGTAAAGAATCCCAAAGGCAACATATGAGTGTTGATGGTATCTCTCACATATTTCGGTAAGTGATGCACATTCAGTACAAGTTTCATTTCATAGCAATGATTTTTCTTTCGACTGGAGAAACAAAAATCGCTTTATGACCATGTAATGTATCTAAGACCATCACCAAAAGTGGTGAAATGCAAGACAGGTTTGGAAGAAAATTCACTTGTTCCGTTATTAAAATGTTGGAGAGTTACCTGTCAAGAGCAAAATTTTGTCCCATTGCTCCACACTGTTTTAATTCAATTTAATTTGTTTTGTTTTGTTTTCTTCCAGGAGGCACAGGGATAAAAGGGGACAATTTTGTTCGATGCCTGCGTGAAGGCGTTAATTATGCGGAGAAATCTCATGTGAAAATTTTTAGCAAGTAAATTTCACGGTGGAATTTGTTTTTGTATTCATAAATGTTCGCTTGATATGAAGAAAATTATTTGGAATTCAATCATTTTCTGATGTTGTACGTTTTTGTTCATCAGTACTGCAATTCAATCTCGTTGTTAGCTTGTACGTTTTTGTTCATAATTACTACAATTCCATCATTTTGTTATTTTGTATATCATTTTTTTATCAGTATCGCAATTCAGTTATTTCGTGATCTTGTATGTGACGAAACACATCATTAAATTCCCTATAGGACAGTTGGCTGAAAAAAAAATTGTTTTGTGGTTTTGCATCGTTGTATTTAAAATTACTGCTTCTTTTAGTTTTGTTTTTGTTTCAGAATGGCTTAGAAAATATTTTGTGCACCAGTTTTCTAATTTCTTGAAAACAATAAAAATGTGGGTTATGAAAAAAAATTATAATGGAACTTTATCATTTTGAAATAGGGCCCCAAAATAAAATTTCAGGATATCTACGTAAAATAATATGGTTTATCTTAATCGTAAATGTATTTGCCAGTAATTCTTCTCTCGATGAAATGCAAGTTTTACGTGGGTACAATGTTCACACTATTAATAACAAACGTTACGCAAACTTCTGTTCTTCACGTTAAAGTTTGACTTTAATGCCTGTAAAAGATGCACAATGGAAAGCAATAACGTAAAGAACAGAAGTTTGCGTAACGTTTGTTACTACTGTAATAGTGTTATCTTAATCGAATGATCGGATAATTCCAAAATTTTCTGTGCCTGTTTTCTCCACGAACGTCTTATAAATGGTAGCGTACGCTAGTGGATAATTAACTCAAAAAATTGTGAGGCGTTTCATTTTTAGCACTGGAAAAAATGAACGAGATCTTTCTTTTGCATTCTTTATTTACTATATGAGACTTATGAAAAAACTGCGTTAAATTTGTTAATTTAAATCTCATTTCCTGGGGGTTCGCAGGTTACTTTTCACAAAACGTTTTGGATTAAAACCATGTTTTACAATTTACTGCATTTTAAATGTATCTTTTGCATACTTCGCTCAAAAAGTGTAAATCATATTATTTGAACAATTGCATTTTTCTATTGAAATGTGGAAATTTTTCTCTAAAATTAGTTTTAATCGTAATGAAAAGTTCTTCCGACCATTTCTTAAAATGCTGCTTTGGATTCATAAAATTGGGCCAAGTACAACAGGATGATCAAGGCGGCCACTTTAAAGCTCATCATCCCAGTACGAAAAGAAGCAGCCTACGCTGAAAGTCTTACTTTGGGTCTTTAACTTATATAACTCGGGGGAGGGATGCTAAGTCAGGGGAAGGACAAACTTGTTCAACGAGCAAGACGTTAGAGGTCAAAGGTGAGTTCTTTAAACCACCACTTCGTCCTTGAGAAATTTCCTTTTAGAAACAACGAGTTCTATAAATAACTCAATACCAGTTACTGAGCCAGAAATTTGTAAGTTGTAGAAATCTTTCGTAGCATGATACGCACAGGGTGACATTCCGAAACCAGTTTTTTGCATTAATTGCTGGAAGAGAGGGTTAAAAATAACGCGCATCATAAAAGAACTCCCTGTGGCATAAGAGAAACCGTGATGAACATCACGTAGGCCTGGGCAATTTATTATTAAGTTTCCTTACATAGAACGAAGTTTAGGATCTTGTCCGTTAAAACATGGCTCGTTGGTAGCATTTTTTTTGTCTGCTCAGATGTTAATTTCGTTGGGAAAATGCGATCTCTAAAAGTTACGTATTTTTTATATAACATATAGTTGGGCCAAAAGCTCTTACAAAAACCAAAGTTCATGCCTTATTTCAAGCATGATAGGATAAAGAGTTCTAATTCAATAAACATAGTTGAAGTGTTACACGTTGTGCCCATTTTTCAATCAAATTCTATCATTTTTTTAACAATCTAGTCTGCAGTCAAGTGTTTTATGGTTAGTTTGAGTGCTTTATAGTTAATGCAAGGGAATCATGAAGGCGAGCCAACTCGAAGATTAAAATAGAAAACAAATTACCTAAAATATTCTGACTTTCTTAAAAAAGATAACACGCAGTCTGATAATGAAGGATTTTAACATGAAGAGTGGGGAAAGCAAGCAATTCAAAAACAAAATTCTCGCTTCTGTCGAAAAAAGAATAGGGTAGTCAAGAAAGACTAGAAAATGAAAGAGAAAGAATATACTCAAACAAACAAAACCGACTCTATTAGAAATCAGCTGAATATTGAAGAAAAGTTAGACTATGTAAGAGGGAGAAAGGAAATATCTAAGCAAACTGTGTGCTTTAAAAGAAAAGGAAGGAAATGATGCGGGAGTAGGATGCAAAATGCAAAGAAATAGTCTAAAAAAGTGAGTCCCTTCGGCAAAGCAGACTGTTATGTGATGACGCAGAGGAGGAGAATGATATCAATAATCCGAAGAAACTGTCTCTGGTAACGCAAAGCAGATTAAAGAAGAAGAAGCAAAATATTTAGGGGAATTGGATTGATTAAAGAAAAACAGAGTCATAAAACCAGACTTGGACATAGAAAGGAACGAGCCTTATATTGCATATTGCTTCTTACTGACAAAGAAAGCAAGTAAAATATTTGAACAAATTGGCACTATTTATGGAAATTATAAGGATACAACGAAAATAGAATATAGGAGGGAAAAATAGTAGAAACGATATATTTAAAGAAATTTACTCTAATAGAAAAAAGGAGAATGATGAAACGAGGGCAAACTATAAAAAAAAAAAAGATGATCTATCTAAAGAAACTGATATTCTCAAAGAAAAGATGGAGATGAAACCAAAGAAGAATATAAAAAAAAGTAGACGAACTGTAAAAGAAAGTTGAAATTTTTAGAAAAAATAACGACTATCTAAAGAAGCTAACACTTTTAGGAAAGAGTGACTGTAGTGATAAAAAGGTTAAGAGATATCAAAACGAAATCTAAAGAAACTGAATCGCAAAAAAAGAACGGAAATGCTGATACAAAAGTAGAGTACAAAAATACGAAAGCTACGAATCTAAAGATATTGATAGTTTTAGGAAAAGAAAGAAGAATGGTTAAGAACAAGAACATCATACGAAAAGAGAGAAAGAAAACGAACTATCTAAAGACACTGAATCTCTAAGAACAACGAAAAAAGACGAATCAGAGTAGATTATGCTAAACAAAACAAAAAAGAAATACAAACTGTCTGAAGAAACTTTACATAAAAAAAGATAGTGATGAAACAAGTTCAAAGTTGGAATAAAGAAAAAGAAACCGAACTATCTAAAGATTTGAACTCCCCTAGAAAAAGGCGAGTTATAAAGCGAGCCCATAACATGAATAGGAATGCATGAAACTGTAAAAATGTTTCAATTTCCATTGAAGAAAGCAGGGTGATAAAATCACAAAGAGAAATGAATGGAAAAGAAAACAAACTGTCTTCCATGGTGTTTTGTGTTTTCCCTTCTGTTTCCGAAATCGTCTTTCTCCATTCTCAATTTATTTCTACAGTGGTATGAATTTTGCTTGGTATACTTTTACATAACTTCTCACTCCTAAGTATGTTCTACGTAGCAACATTGTCTGGCTACCGCAGTTTCTTTATTACAGAAACCCTTAGCTTATTCTCTGCACTTAAAATTGGTCAATTGCTAGCTCTACACATACAGTAGAGTACATACATATACTCATTGTCAAAAAAATAGTCGCACCCAGAAGGACGTGTCGGATTGCAATGCTATTCGGGAGGAAGCTAAAAATTACCAGGAACAATAAATGATTAAACATTTAGACTGATATGGGCAATATTTATTGAGCTACACGGAGTTGTACAGGAGTTATTGAGCATGGAGTTGTACGGATTCCTAATGGTCTCCTGCAATAAACCATCCCATGCAGCTTGAATCTTCTCACGCAGTTCTTGCAGATTGTGTGGTAGGGGTGGAGTGGGTGGCGTGTCCAATAGCATTCCACACTGTTTCAATCGGCGGTAGGTATGGCAATGAGGTTGGCTATGGTAGAGTGTCAGTGCCTTGAAGGCAAGCTCTCGAGACAGCAGCAGTATGCGGACGAGCGTTGTCCTGTTGGAAAATCGCACCGAAGTGAGCGTTCAGAAAAGGTAGGGCCACTGGTTGCAGGACCTCGTTAACGTAACGTTGGGCTGTCAAAGGGACTGTAATGAACATCAAAGGTGATCTGGCATCGTGGGCAATTGCACTTCACACCATGACGCCAGGCCTTCTGGACGTGTAACGCTCGACAAAAAAACAGTTCATCTTGGCACTGACCACGGTGCCGTCACACACGGATTCGTGAGTCGTCTCCTCCAAAATAAAAACGGGACTCGTCACTGGAGATCACCCGCTGCCATTCTGAGTGGCTCCTTGACAGTCTGGCACGGCACCATTGCAGTCTTTGGCGACGATGCAATGGTGTTAAGGGCAGTCGTCGTAACGGTCTACATGCGTGTAGTCCTACGTCGTGCAGCCGTCTGCCAATGATGTTGACACTAATCGGACGATGTATGGAGGGCACCACTGCTAGCTGAATATCTGCAATCGTGGCTGTTGAGTCACTCCGCGCGTGTCGGACAACTCGTCGGTCCTTTCTCCGTGGTTCGTCTAAGTCTCCCGGACCCTTCCTGTCTGTGCTGTGTGCCTTGTTCTATCCACTTCCTCCAACAGCGTGCTATGGTGATATCTGCACGACCGGTATGGCGCGCAATACGACGATAAGACCATCCCGATTCTCGGAGCTCGATGATGCGGCCGCTATCGAACTCCTCCAACTGCTCGAATTGCTTCCGGACTTTTCTCCGAGGCACACTTCACTTACAAAGGATGCAACCAACAGAACAGCATGAGTTAGAATCGCAAGCACGCGAAACGGGGTCGCCTTTAATAGCGGGTCAATAACAGCGCTACGACCCCTCCTTGCTAACGTTACATGCCCTGCCCAGCGTGATACTTGAATCATTTGCATGTCTTATGATGTCAAACCTACCCATAACGAAATTGAATTTCAGTATTGATGTACAAAAACGTGCAACATTAGAAAATGATTGATTTAGAAATGATTTTCTTCATATCAAACGAACATTCTGAATAGAAAAACATATTCTACCGTGAAGTTTACTTGCAAAAAATTGTCACATGAGATTTCTCCGCATAATTATCGCATCCATGCAGGCATCGAACAAAATCGTTCTTTATCCCTATGCCTCTAGGAAAAAAACGAAACAAAACAAATTAAACGGAATTAAAACAGGTAGAACAATGGGACAAAATTTTGCTCTTGACAGGTAGCTCTCTAACATTTTAATAACGGAACAAATGAATTTTCTTCCAAACCTGTCTTGCGTTTCACCACTTTTGGTGATGGTCTTAGATACATTATATGGTTAAAAAGCGATTTTTGGTTCTGCATTCGTGAGATAAATGACAGCGATGAAACGAAACTTGTACTGAATGTGCATCATTTACCGAAATATGTGAGAGATACCATCAACACTCATATGTTGCCTTTGGGATTCTTTACCAATAGAAATTTTCTGACGGGAACTAAAATGTAATGACACTAATGTAAATGACATAAACAATTTATTTCATAATGACGGTTTAGTAATTTCGGAAATCTCTACAGCGAGTGGTGCAATCTATACTAGGATGTGCATTAAACAGGTAATGGCGATTGTAATGTGCTTAAAAGCGTTGTCTCACAGTTATTTCAAAACTCAAGCACATTCTGAAAAGCAGAATTTACCATAGCATTCAGAAAGCAAGTTTTACAGGCATTAAAGTCAAACTTATGAAATTGGTTATTTCTTAATTTTATTTTTAAAAAAGGGGAGGACTACAAAGGTTAGCTTCAAAGAAATACAACAACCAGATAAATTTTTAAGTGTTTATTTTCTTGGTGTTGCCGTATCAAACTTCTCCATTTTACAGCGATCTTGGCACAGAACTCGGTCTTCACTAATATCCATCACGCGGCTTACACAAGACCTTCTATACTTCACACTCATAATCTTTTTCTCATGCAAATGCTACTGAATCTGATCCTTCCATGACCTGCTTGGCCTTCCTCTGCCTTTCCTTCCTGTCACTTGGGCTAAAAAATGTTTCTTAGTAAGCATCGCATCACTCATTCTTTCAACATGACCAAACCACCTAAGAATATTAGTCTCCACCTTGCTAACAACATTTTGTTTCACATTACACAACTGCAACACATCTTCATTCCTCACACGATCAGAACGTGTCTTGCCACAAACCCACCGTAAGTAACGCTAACCAGGTTTCACTGACAGTCATGCAGTACCTTGTTTCACCATCCAATTTGTTCTCTCTGTCAAACATGCTTACTAAATACACAAACCCATTTACCTGGTCAATCATTGTGCCATTTAGAATTATATTACTTCAGTACTAACAGTTCCTCACTCAAAAACCATAACTTTTGTTTTCTCTTATTCATATTTAGTTTGAATTTCAGGCAAACTTCGTAGATCTGGGAAAACAACATACTGTATTAGCACTACACAGCATAACAAAATTTACTTCAACCTTTACTTTTCAGACTTATTGGGAACTATGTGATGGACTATCCTTGATGCTTTGCTGCAGTTATACGACACTGCATACCGTAGGATATTAACATCTGCAAGCCCCATCCTTCACCAAAGCTAATGCCAGCATTTAAATATTCTCATTCTTTGAATCAACCTTTCCATGGTTTCTTTTTCTTCGGGGTTTAACGACCACCACGAGTACTTTGTAGGGCAACGCAAAATCGTCCGTCTCTAATTTAAGATGCCTGATTCCATGGAAATGAAAGAACCAATGCCGTAAAAGAAACACACCACTCTTAGACGACTAGACAGAAATATTAGACGACTAGACAGAAATCTACGCCTCTGGCACCTTAGCCACCGGAGTGGCGAAGTTATCTGTTCAAACTTTTAAAATTAAGAACATGTGTGTGTGTGTGAAACTATCTGGAAGAACTCATCGACATTTTCTTCGAAGTTTAAAGTCCACTTCGGAAATCTGTAACTTAAAGTTACTGCGTTGGTTCTAAGATTAGAAAAGATCTGACATGGAATACTACGATTTATTTTCCTCGGACATGGCCAAAGAATGTCGAAAGACATGACAAAACAATATAAAAATCGCAGCTTGGGCCGTGGAGATGCCACCTTCCATTCAACGAGAAGAACCAGTTGATTCATGGAATTTAAAATCAAGCAATCTCTAAAAACTATTAACGGTGGTTATAATGTGATGCCTGCCAAATGGATTCATAAACACATATCGCCGTCACTATGATCGAGAATGCCCCAGCTAGGATCTGAAATATGGGAAAAGATGGCGTTGTCTCCGTTCTCAGAAAGAAGTAGCTTTATTCTGAAAAAAATGCTTTTGTTTTATATTTTCACAGTTGCACGTCCTTCCGGGAGAGTGTGAAGTATTTGTGACACAAAAGGATTGAAATCTTCTCGTGCCATTTCAGGTTTCACAAAAAACAAAACAAAAAAATCACGAGTGTATCGAGTGTTGAATGTCGGTGTGCTATGGTGATTGCTTACTGATATTGCGTTTACACCTAACCCGACGGAAATGTGTTTGGAATACGTTTCTTGATTATGTTACTATAAGGAAATCGACAACTTCCCTGCTAAGGAAGTTTGATAACAGGAATTGTCCGCATGACTCTCCGTCCTCTCTGCATATGTTCTGAACAATGGGCAAAGCCGAACTTTTTAACCAATTGCCTTACGAATTATATTGTAGTGTATAGCAACGCTACTTCGGATTGATTTGTTTCGGAAAATTCAATGGCGCATTTATTAAGAGAAAAATCTTGACCCTATTCGGAAATGAGAACTGATCTATTATTGATTGATATACGTATCTGTTGATGTGATATACCAATAAACTAAAAAAAAACTTTATGTATTTCAATTAGTTTTTCTAAGTTTGATTACCACGGCTTGTTTTCCGAGATATGATACTTTGTGACGTCATGAGAAAGAAGTTTTGATATGAGACAGAGTTATGAGACTTTGTGACATCATGATACTTTGTGATATGAGACAGAGCTTTGTGACGTCATCCGCTCTCCTTCGCTGTTTTTGTTCTTTGAACAAACCCAAGCGTTATTCAGGTAAGCTGTTGGCGAAAGGTATTGGAATATATGAATATCAGCAATATCAAGGATCATTTACACATCACTGCTAGCTTATGGGTCCTTCAAAGAGCTCTACCGTGGGATATTCGGGTTTCGTTGAAAGCCTGATGTGGCTTGAAAACAACGAAATAACGTCACAAAATTTTGAGGGATTACATTTTGGAAAGTAAGCTTAAAAGACAGAACAGAATTGGTGTATCAATACACATTGAAATGCTAGTTTATTAGGTATACCTTCCCTTCTACATAAATTTCAATTTCAATTCAATTCCTTTATTGATCTTGCTGTTTCATAATAAAGTAATGATTCGGAACACATGCATATAAGCCAGGAAAAGTCAAAGAAAAGGCCTAGCAAAGATCTGACTTATCCTCGATCTCCCTAGGTATATAGCATTCACATAATGGGTAAGGATCAGATCAGGTCATATGTAGAAGATTTAGGAAGGGAGTGTCTGACCCCAGGTTTAAAACAACCCTTAGAAATAGGAAGCTAGGAGATTTGGGCTAGAGTGCCCGATAGGAAAGTGACACGGAAGCGAGGTAGAAAGTGGGAGGAAGACGTCATTATTTATTACCGGGGGCCCAGCACCCGGATACTGCGTCTTAACGTGCCCATCCGACGCACGGTGGATATTTAGTGGTTCGAGCGTTCGTACCTGCCTGGGATCGAACTCGAGGTCTTCTCCGTGGCAGTCACGAACGTTGATCACTTGGCCACCCGTGAGCCATAATGGGTAAGAGCTAACTACACTCCCATGTATTCCCCATTCTATATGACAAAGGTCAACTGCACTGGGAGGGAAAAGTCCGTTAGAAGATAGATAGAATTATCTGCACGGGCCAGGTGTTATTGGAAGGAAAGAGCACATCAGTTTTCTGATTATTTCATGGATAACTACATAGCTGAAGAATCAAAGTTTCGACCGTTTTTATGGGCTGAATCTAGTACTGATGCTAAAAGAGCAACAAATGCATGTGAATCATTTCATGCACGATTAAACAGTAATTTTAACCATGCTCATCCAAATATATACATCTTTGTCGAAATTATAAAGCAAATTTAAGTAGATGTTGTAACGTACCAGGAGATGTGACGTACCTGCCAGAAGGACGCACACGACATAAAGGCAGATAGGAATCAGAATAAAACGTCCGCGTAGCTCAATTGGTAGAGCAACTTATTCCGGAATGAGGGGTTCCGGGTTCGAACCCCGGCGCGGATAAAAATGACGGAGAAATTTACTTCGTTATAATGTTTACTCATTAAAAATAGTGTTAAAGAGCAGAAAACAATAACCAATGTAAAGTACAAAAAGAGAAAAGAAATTGTTGATAGTTTTCTAGAAAAGTATAAAAACAGAGAAATTGCAAGAATAGACTTTTTAAAATGCGTCCCTTACTATTACAAAAAACAAAAATGACTACTGGGGGACGTAGAACCAACCTCCTCGTGGTGTCCCCTGGGTAACGCTAAGAGGCTGTGAAAGGCGTTCAGTTCGGACTATCTCTGATTCCTATGTTTGCATTTCTTGCCGTACAGTTGACCAACACCGCACATAATATCAGCAGCAAGGTCAAGCGTAAAAATAAAAATAAAAAGAGTAACAGATCTAAAATATAACATGTCAACTGAGTTAGACATCTAGTGTTATATTCAACAGACAGTATACTAAGGCAAATAAAACATTAAGGTATTGAGAAGGTGTGTTCCCCCCTCCCCATATCCGACCCCATTGTTAAAGATTCCCCATCCTCTGGTCATCCACTGTATTCCCGTTCGGTCTCGAAATCCCCCGTCTTCTCCCCTCTGTCGATATTCCTCTCTCAACCCATCCCCCATCTTGCATCACTGAATGAATATTAGTTACTAAGAGTGGTGTTTTAATTTTTTAAACAAATTAAAGTTATTAATACATGTTAATTCTGCAGGCAATGAATTCCAAAACTCTGGACCAGAATAATTGAGACTTGCAGTTTGTGTTGTAGGTGCAGTAAGTCTCAGCTTAGCTTGATTTTGAATATGATGTCAGTACGTAGGGGTGATTATTTTTATCCGCTCCTGTCCGAGGTTCATTTTAATTCGTTTCTACATAACTAGCTAAATACCCGTTCTTCGAACGTGATGATATTAAAATACAGTTGACATACAGATATAAATGATATACAGTAAAAATGTCTATACGCTGCATATTTCTTCGCTCTTTTGGGAAACACGTCTGCCTGACTTATTCTGCCAGACGACACATAAGCAATTTCGTTCAAAACTGTAAATTTGAAACTTCAAGCCTACACCAAACAAATCAAAATACGTTGTTACTCTTCATTTTCATCGTTAAAATATTAATAGACAACAGAACAAAATAATAATAGAAAACAGAACAAAATACGTTGTTACTTTCAGCATAAATGTAAAACGAACCTTGCTTATAAACAATCTCGTTCGAAACTGTACATTCAAAATCTAGCAACTCAGATGTTTTTGGAAGCGTGAGCAAAATTGTGTTGCCATCGCTGATATCTCAAGGAGGAAACTTTTTTTCAAATTTCAATTACCATGAACATCTACCCGCATGTTTATATTTATTGCAGTCACCTTACTACTTACATGACGTCAGCGTTTCTTCGGGGAAAAGGAATGTTGGTAATGACTTTGACTGTGGCCACGCTTTGACTCAACATTCGTTTTCACCAAAGCAATGACGTCACCGTTGCTTCGGTGAAAACGAAAACGAATGTTGGTAATTTGCTTTTGACTTAAAAAACCTTGACATTCGATATGTTAAATGATAATATAAATGTTTAAAGGAAAGCATATTATGATATAGCGCTTTTTACGTAATATTTTTAATAGTTTTTTTTGATTAAATAAATTTAGAACAAATCAAAAAACCTTGACATTCGATATGTCAAACGATAATAAATGTTTAAATGCAAAGCATATTATGATATAGCGCTTTTCATTTGATTTTTAAGGGATTTAAAATAAATTCAAACAGATAAATTTAGAACAAAATATATACTGCGCAGGTCAACTCAAGTCATTCAAAACTTAGGGTGGGGCTTCAGTTGCTTGGCAACAGACTCGATCATTGCAAGACGTCCTAGCGTTATCAAAGCTGGGTTATTTAAAAAACCCATTTCGACCCACTTAAGGTTATCGTAGGTAAAAATAGTTTCTTAGTGCTCCTCTATGTTGCAAAATGAACATTCCTGCCAAATATGAAAGTTATAAGTTCAGTAGTTTCTGAGATTCGGTGATGAGTCAGTGAGTGCTTTCAATTTTATATGTACAGATTTTGCCTAAGTTGGAGTTAAAACAATGCTTGATTGTTTTTTTTTATATTTGTTCAGATTGACTCTGGAATACGTAAATATATTTTGTCCTAGTAAATTGTTACCATTTAAGTTATGTAGCTCATTTTAACACATAAGACGGCTCTGAGAGCTCTCTGTTGAGACAGTCTTGTTCCTCCAGCGGTAGCTAGCTTGTAATTGGGGTTCGGAATGGGAAAAACGAGTAATCGGAGTCACTTTCAACGTGGAATGGTAATTGGTTCCAGTCGTGCTGGTTCCTGCTTCTTCCAAACGGCCGTCTTCGTGGGCTTTTCACGCAAAACGTATCAATAGTTCATCGTGAATGGTCTTCTTCTTGGTTACTCAGTCCAAGGACTGGTTGTTCAGTAGATGTACTTTATCTCTCCATTCCTCTATATTCTCCGCCGTTCTCTTTAAGTCATAGTATGTCCTAGTATTGATTTCTTGGAGTAATTGTGCCACAAAACCATTCCTTGGCCGTCCTCTTTCTCTCTTGCCTTGACTTTTCCCTTCCCAAACTTTCCGAATCGGGCCTTTATGGCGCAATGTGTGTCACATCCATAACATTCTTCTTTTTAACATGATCAAATTCCTGTGTTCTCCCACTCTCTCCAGGACCTCCTCATTAGTCTTTCTATCGAGCCAGCTTATTGTTCTACAGCCCCACATCTCAAATGCCTCCAACCTTTTCACTTCCCTATTTGTCATTGTCCATGTCCATGTCTCAGAACCGTAGAGAGCTACTGGCCAAACATATGCCTTTAAAATGATCTTACTCAGTTTTAGATCTATATTGTTGGCTGTTAGTAGTCTTTGATTCTCACTAAAAGCCGTTTTCGCCATTCCCAGTCTCATTCTAATTTCCTTTTCACACCTCGCATCTTCAGTAATAATTTGACCCAAATAACGAGTAACTTGTTTGATGCATTGTCCTTCAATTTTAAGGAAAGCCTGTTTTGAATCCTTACCTATTACCATTAGTTTTGTCTTATTTTTATTTATCTTCATTCCATAGATATTAGCATTTTTGTGTACTTTTGACATCATGCGCTGTAATGATTTGGCTGATCCTGAAACAATTGCCTGTTCATCAGCAAATTTAATGGCCTTAATTCTCTCTACATTAACCCAAATTACTTCACTGGCGCTCCCCAAGGCCTGATCCATCATAATTTCGGCATAAATACCAAAAATGGCCAGGTAACAACAAGCATCCCTGCCTTACACCTTTATTTATTGGACTGGATCAGTCATTCCCTCTTGAATTGAAATCAATGCTTCCTGATTTACATAGAGATTTTTTGATAAGCTGGATACTGTTATCATCTATCCCGAGTCACTCTAGGATTGAAAAAAGTTTTGTACAAGTCACTCTGTCGAAGGCGTTCTCATAATCAGTTAAACATATGTAGAGGAAGCGCCCCCTGTCGATCATTCTTTCAGCTAAGAATCTCAGGGTGCCAATCGCATCCCTAGTACCCTTTCCTCTTCTAAATCCAAATTGGTACTCCCCACACCACTCTTCCACCTTAAAATCCAATCTCTTTTTAATAATCTTCTGAAGAATCTTTGATGCATGTAAAATTAAACTTATGTTTCTGTACTGTTCACACTCTGTTGCTTTAAGTTTCTTTGGTATAGGAATAATTATGGAGGTCGTGCGGTCAGCAGGCCAAATTCCTTTTTGATAGCAACAATTTACAAAGACGAATAATTGATTATTTAAAGCTTCTCCAGATGCTTTAAGTAGTTCGGTGGGTATCTCATCTACTCCTGGAGCTTGATTGTGTGGAATTGATCTAAGCGCCTCCTCAAATTCTTCTCTTGTAATTTCCTGACCCCTCTCCATTCCATCATTGACTAAGTATGAATTTGACCGATGTGGTTCTTGTTCCACGCAAAAAAAACTTCCAGAAATCGGCAATCCCGTAGACGTAAACAGCTGGTGGAACAGAGAAGTCAAATGAGAATGGCAACATGGTTGTCAGCTGCTGTAGCCCATTCACAACATAGTCCAGTATATGGTTCTTTCGGAGATGACCCTTGGCGCACTAATGTTGAATTCTTCTGTGATTTGCCGGATTGTGGCCAGTTTGACCTCTTGAACGATTCTAGCCAGACTCCTTTGACCACCCTGATTCTGTATTTGTCCACAGGATCGATGGTTGCTGGAAGATTTTGCGTGTTTCAAGATTCACTGTAAATCCTTGTTAGAGTTGCGACTGAAAATCCAGGCTGACTGCCGCTTGAAAGATGCTCGAACCGCCACGCGTAGCGCCAACTACAATGAAACATTCAAAGTCGCTCAGATCACTCATTTTGCCCAATATTTCCTTCAATATAACACCAACTGATGGTCGATTATGTGACATGCGTTTATTGTACCGCACACAGCACTCATACGTCGCCTTACGTTTTGGAGAGAGCCACTTCTGTGATGAAAGCAGGTGTACTTAATAAACTGGGATCTCAGCGTGTTGTATGTGTGTCGCTCAGATCACTTGCTTTGCCCATTGTTATCTTCAATATAACGCTAACTGATGGTCACGGTGTATGATTGTCAAGTGGTACGACTCTGGAAAAAAAATCGCCCGTTAATGTCACTTGTCACCAGATGGCGCGACCAACGTGTGGGCCGATGACTGGACACAACCTATGTTTTCTTATGCGAGAAAGAAACAGAAGTATTCGGGTTTTAATAATGCTGTTTTGCATGGAATTGAAAAAACAAAACCTGAAATGCTTCGAAAACATGTATTTTTGGGCCTGCCAGGGGGATGTCTTCAATTATCGCGATATATGTGCATATTTATGTTTGATAATCCCACTGATTAGCAGGCAGATATTGTATTTTATGTTTCTATATATTTATGTAGGGTAATTTCCTTTCTCATATGTAGAACAGCAAATTTCAAGCGGCCGTCGATAGTTTTTCCATCGTAAAATAGCTTTTTTTTTAATTAGAAAAAAAATAACCCGAAATGTTTACTTATGCGCGATTGCTATGGTTTCATGCGGCCCACCATTTATATTAATACATTTAAACATGGCGTCGCGCATGCATATCGTAAACAACTTACACTGCCAGAGTTCTGTTTATATCAAAGGACAAATTTGTGATCGTCTTTCACCTCTTGGGGCTTTAAAAGTTGATACTCGTTCTTTAAATGCCGAATAATCTGATAGATAGTTCGATACAAAACGCTTTCGTCACATATCAAAAACGCAAGAATTGAACTGATCCTAGTTAGACACACAGCTGCACTATATGTTTTAGTCTCCTTTTAAATTAAAAAGTTAGTAAAATCATGCAATGCATTGATTATGATACGCTTTCCAATATACTAGAAATTATTACTCAAGCTATTACTCAAGTTATGAGGAAAATGGCTGTGGAATAAATCTCACCCCTGTGCCCTGACTTTTGATCCATTTGGATGATATTCAACAGAACTAGTTCAGTATATCTCCGAAATAACATGATAAAGGTTTTTTGCAATCGAAGCAATTTTACGGAAGTTATGATGCATAAGCGCTATGGAATAGATTTCGCTCCTGTGTCCTAACCTTTACCCCATTTCGCCCATTTTCAATAGGATTCGTCCCCAGACAGGTCCCTACAACATACCAACATTTCATCCAAATCGAAACATTTTTACGTAAGTTATGACTCATAATGGCGATAGAAATGATTCCATTCCTGTGTCCTGACCTTTGACCCCCATTTCGCCAATTTTCAATAGGTTTGTCCCCAGGTGGTCTCCTACCACATACTAAAATTTAATCGAAATCGAACCTGTTTTACGTTAGTTATGACGCATAAGAGCAGTGGAATAGATCCTGCTCTTATGTCCTGACCTTTGACCCCATTTCATTCACTTTCAATAAGGTTCCTTCCCAGGTGTTTCCCTACCACATACTAAAATTTCATCGAAATCGAACGATTTTTACGCGAGTTATCGTGCGGACGAACATACGCACACAACGCGTGACGTAATGAGGCAGATGGGAATCGCGACCATCTGCTAGCAAGGTGTGACGTCATAAAACTTTAATAGTATCAACAAATAACGCGTGACGTAATGAGATAGATGGCATGACCGCGCGCCAACATCTAATGGGGCGACGCCATGACAAAACACTTGGAATACTTAATATTTTTTAAAACATAACCATAATTATGCAATCCAACATTTTTTTGTCTGGTGACGTCATGAAAATACAGGCCGCGCCATCTTTTTCTGGACAATTAATGTGTTCACAAGGATGAAAATTTGAACATCGATTAAAATAGCTTCATTTTATAACTTGGAATACTTAATATTTTCTAAAACATAACCATAATTATGCAATCCAACATTTGTTTGTCTACTGACGTCATCAAAGTACAGGTCGTGCCATCCTTTTTTCTGGTTTCAACACCACCAATAGAAAAGTTATTGATTTTTAATATAATTATGGTTATGTTTTAGAAAATATTAAGTATTCCAAGTTATAATAAAGTTATTTTAATCGATGTTCAAATTTTCATCCTTGGGAACACATTAATTGTGAAGGAAATGTGTACAAAAGTTTTTCCATTGGAAATATAGGAAGCAAAATTACTTGACGTCCACCTTAATAATATGGGATAAGAGCGATGGAATGGATCGCAATCCTATGTCCTGACCTTTGACCCCATTTCGTCCACATTCCAATACGGTTTGTCCCCAGGTGGTCCCCTACCACATACTGAAATTTCATCGAAATCGAACCATTTTTGCGCACATTATGACGCATAAGGGCAATGGAATGCATTCCGCTCTTATGTCCTGACCTTTGACCCCACTTCACCCATTTTGAATAAGATTCGTTCCCAGGCGGTCCCCTACCACATAGTAAAATTTCATTTAAATCGAACCGTATTTACGTAAGTTATGACGCATAAGGGCAATGGAAGGATCCCGCTCCTACGTCGTGACCTTTGACCCCATTTGTCCCATTTTCAATAGGGTTCGTCCCCAGGTGGTTCCCTACCACATAGTAAACTTTCATTGAAATTGAACCATATTTACGCAAGTTATGACGCATAAGGGCAATGGAAGGATCCCGCTCCTACGTCGTGACCTTTGACCCCATTTGTCACATTTTCAGTGGGGTTCGTCCCCAGGTGGTTCCCTACCACATACTACAATTTCATCGAAATCGAACCATTTTTACGCCAGTTATCGTGCGGACGGACGGACAAAGCTGGAGCATATACGCTTCTTCAACCTACGGTTGGAAAGCGTAAGAAAGAGAGTAACATCTGTAAAGAAACTTCAACGTTTCTGGAATTTCAATACCACACAACTACGCAATATAATTAATAAAAAAATACTTGTGATAAACACAGATTTAACACTTATGAAATCACAAACTCTATGTATTCCTAAGATGATTAGGGTAAACAATTGGCCCACAACTCTTGTACGCCCCCTGGCCAGCTATGACATTAACAATCCATTTTTCTAACTGTAAACTCTATGGGGAATTGTATCACCTGACTATCATACACCGTGCTGATGGTCGAATAATTCCGAATAAGGAGTTCCTAATTTAGGTTGAGAAACCCGAACCCACAGCGCCGTGCGCCTTTTGGCAGGTGAAAGAGAATCTAAGAGAGTTAGGAGCAGATTACCCTGATAGAATAGCACGAAAGAAAAGTATGGAAATTTTAGAGGAGAAAGAGTAGACGGTTACCCGTTAAGAAGTGAAGTTGTAAGCTGCCCTACATACTTACCTGTACGATTCGGTGCAACGCTTTTATTGTACCGCACACAGCACACATGTGCCGCCTTAGGTGTTGGAGAGAACCATTTTTGTGACGAAGACAGGTGCACTTAGGGGCATCTCAGTATGTGTGTGGGCTTGTGGAGAGAGAGAAAGAGAGAATTACCTTAATTAACCAATTGAAAGCAACTGAGCCTCATTGACATAAACTTATTCTTAATGAGAAACGTGTTATTACCTCATTTCATTGGAATCCTATGCTTTCGAGGGTTTTGGCTGTCTTTTTGTTTGTCATACGTCTGGTTATATGTCTTCATGTTAGATGCATTCTTGAAACCCTTGAATTAGCTTTGTTTTTGTAAAGGCAGAACAAGGGATCAAGTGTTTTTCTTTCTTCTATAAGTTCTTCAGAAACGAATCAAAGAGCTAGGTAATTAAAGTTGCGAAATTTCGGCAAACATCTGTGCATTAACTGTTGAACAAATGCCTACTTAAACTGGCTTCAAAATTTGTTTCGAAAAAAGATCAACTAATATCACCACGGTAGGCATCATTAAAATTGACTGAGGCGCATTAATTAAGGGGATTTCGTGATCTAACGCAAGATAAAATAGATTGCATAAAACGTTTTTCTTGGCTTTTATTTCAACATCGTATTTTTCACAAACACATGCGAATGGTTTGTCTGAAACGTCTGATGCGGAAGTGAAAGGAAAGGAAATAGCAAAACAAAAATCAACATCACTATTGCTATGTACCATAGTTCCCATACCTATGTTAAGTAAGAAACTCAAACACGCCTGCTTCGTTTAAAACATCTGAACACCGCTGTTTTGTTTGAATTTCTAGTTTTGTTTGCGCTTGTTAAACACTGGAGTTGCGGATCGAATTCAGCGTCATTAGCCCTGTTTCAAGGTCGAACATGAAAGAAAGTTCTGAGCCTGAAAAGGAGCAAAAAATTCAAAAATAGAGCTGTCATCTTGGTTCTCTGGTTCAACAGGAACACAGGTGGCTCCCATTTTCCTGGTTTGATGTAGATGTACTTGAGAAACAAACTCTAAAGTATAAGTAATACAAAAATAAGTACGTGAGATATCTGTTTAAAGGAATACTGGGAAATGACATAAAGTTTTCGGTTTTGGCACTCTATAAAATTGTTTTCGGCACTGCAGTTAAAAAAAGATGATGAATAAATGTTGAAAACGCAATAAGAAATTAATATTTGATCATGAAATTTCAATACTACCGTACAATTCTCGCTTGCACGGAAGAGTTAAGGCAGATATCGAGCTTTAGCATAATTCAATCTAAATTAATCTAAAAACTTTCAAAAGTATTTTTGAAATGAAATCACTGATCGTAATTTCCAATTCAATAATAGCCCAATAATTCATTTTCTTATATAATTTCAAAATAAATACCACCGGAACACGTTTTGTAACGTAGAACTAACTGGAATTTGCAATGTTCTCAATAATTCCTAGAAAGCATGATTTTTTCAGAGCGTAATCATTACTGCTACTAGACGAATGGATATTATACGTTAGTATACGTACGTATAAATACGCGCAGAAACATGGAAAACAGACAGAAGGATAGATATTTCAATGTGTCCTTCTGGAAGCATGAGAGATGCAGTCGCTTGTGCGACAGATCTTACATTAAATATGAGTTTATTTCAAATATGTGTGATCCACCTCTCCCACTATGTGTAATTTGCATCCAAACTTTATCAAATTACAATATGAAACCATCGTTTCTACAACGGCACTTAATTACCAGTTGCGGTGAAATTTAAGGATAAGCCCGTTGACGTTTTTTGATTTTTGTACGAAAAGTTACGTGTGTAAGCAAAATAAGCGAAACTCTACATACACTGACGGAAAAAAATTCCAACACCACGAAAAAATAGTTGTAGAGGAATGAAATGGCGGCAATACATTTGTATAGGTAACATATTTAATCGATTAAGGTTTCAAGATCACAGCTTATTGTAAGCGCGAGAAGAGCCATTTTAAATGTGGAATGCTGGTACATTAATAACCGGTGTAACCGCCAGAATGTTGAATGCAAGCACGCAAACGTTCATGCATTGTGTCGTACAGGTGCTGGATGTCAGTTTGTGGGATGTATTTCCATGCCTGTTGCACTTGGTCGGTCAATACAGGGACGGTTAATGCTGGTTGGGGGTGACGATGGAGTTGTCGTCCAATGATGTCCCATACGTGCTCGATTGGTGAAAGATCTGGTGATCTAGCAGGCCACGGCAACATGTCGACACTATGTAGAGCATGTTGGGTTACAACAGCGGTATGCAGGCGAGCGTTATCCTGTTGGAAAACACCCCTGGAATGCTGTTCATGAATGGCAGCACAACAGATTGAATCACCAGACCGACGAACAACTGTGCCGTCAGGGTGCGTGGGATAACCACGAGAGCGCTCCTGCTGTCATAGGAAATTGCTCCCCAGACCATAACTCCAGGTGTAGGTCCCGTGTGTCTCGGCCGCAGACAGGTTGGTTGCAGGCGCTCACCTGGCCTCCTTCTAACCGACACACGGCCATCACTGGCACCCAGGCAGAACCGGCTTTCATCAGAAAACACAACAGATCTCCACTCCGTCCTCCAATGAGCTCTAGCTTGACACCACTGACGTCGCAAACGGCAGTGGTTTGGAGTAAGTGGAATGCACGCTACAGGGCGTCTGGCTCAGAGCTGTCCTTCAAGTAACCGATTTGTAACAGTTCGTTGTGTCACTGTGGTGGCAACTGCAGCTTGAATTGCTGCCGTTGACGCAGTACGATGCGCCACGGCCATACGCCCAACACGGCGGTCTTCCCTCTCAGTAGTGCCACGTGGCTGGCCGGAACGAACCCGGTCTTCTTGAGGCAGTACCTTCCCTTGACCACCGCTGCCAACAATCATGCTCAGTGGCTACATTCCTGCCAAGTCGTTCTGCAATATTGCGGAAAGAAAATCCCCCTTCTCGTAGCCTTATTACACGACCTCGTTCAAACTCCGCGAGCTGTTGATAATGGCTTCTTCGTCTTCTTAAAGGCATTCTTGACTAACATCAACACCCTACGTCGAATCTCAACGATAACTAACGCTCACGAACGTTACAGCGCGTATTTACAGCAAACCTGCTTTGCATGTTCCGAGGGGCGCTACTAGCGCCACACGTTTGCGCCGAGCGCGAAATTTGCATAGACGTCATCTTACAGATGTACTCTCACCGCCTACCAACTGTTGTTTATCTAACGCAACTTCTTCTTGGTGTTGGGATTTTTTTCCCGTCAGTGTATAATCCATAATTTTACACAATCATCCAGGGTATATTTCGAGACATCATGCTAACTGGCATTGCTAACAGCCATCTTGTAAATTTTGAAAGGAGTTTTTCTCAACTTTCACCTCGTCGAGTGCCCTGGGCTTACATTTTCAGGAAGAGTAGTTCTGATATATTGCTTCTTTTTGAGAAGGTAAACGTTTTGGTTCGAGGAAGGATCCGCCTTGCTATTTGCGAAAAATTAGAAGGATATACGGCACGATGGCTGCCTCGATTTGTAACAAGCCTTCAGCAAATCGAGCACCTTTTTATACCTCTTTAGGTACATGTCAAAGGACAGTTTTATAAACACACACTAAAGTACTTAGAACCTGGATAACTGATACAACGGTCAGGGCGTCAAATATTTTTAGTAGCCCATCTGCATCGGTGAATATCGTTTTAATCACTTTCGCATGACGGGGTGCTTAAATTTCCTATAGTTACGTTATCAGTTGCACAAGACCGCATTATTTCACCCTCTTGGTTGACTGGTTACAAACTTACACTGGTGTTCAAAATTAGCGTAACAAACATAAAATCATGAATAACACAAAATCCACAAGACAGTGCTTAACCCTTTAACGACCATAACGACCAAAACGCCAGTACATAAAAACGACCATAGCTGCCCGAAACGCCTGTCTAGAGTGAGATTTCCTAACCTTTCCTGTTCTTTAAATTTGCACGACCTATGTGGGATCAACAGGAGTTACTGTCAGTCACCATTGTTGTTACTAAACAAAGAAGTGGTATAAAAAACAGTTTCGGGCGTTATGGTATTTAGAGTGATACCAGATTTTAGGGTAATGGTCTTTAAAGTGTTAATGACAGCTCGTATGGATATATGCATATTAATATAACGTATCAATATACAAGAAAAGAGGAGTGCAATAACCGCAGGAGGAGGAGACATGTACATGACAGCATGGAAGTCCAAAAGTGATGCAGAGAGTGGCGCAGATTTTGAGAATCTAAAAGTGAGTGTGATTATCCCGAAAACCGATACAGCTCTTTCAAAGAACCCTCATGCTGTTTACAAAGCTATGAATGCGAGAGATAGTTTAGGGCAATAAGTGACACTCTTCCACCAAGGCGCGTGGGAGTCCCTCAAGGGCTCGCGAGGAAGGGGTGGGGGTGGCGCTGGCTTGCTAGTGCTCTTCCCAAAGCATTCCAGACATTCTCTATCGGGTTCAGGTCCGAACATCTCGCGGGTGACTCCATCCTGTGACTATCCTCACTCTCGAGGTATTCGTCGACTAGCCGGACCCTATGGCCGTAGTTGTCCGTAAAAAAGAACTGGAGGCTAACAGCTCCCCTGAAAATCCTCACATAAGACTCTAGGATGTCATTCTTGTAGCGTGCAGCAATCAGTGTGCCTGTTGAAAACACTTGTCGCGGCGTGCCTCCATGCAGCATAATGCCAGCTCAAACCAGGAGTCCTCCACCGTAGGTGTCAATTTCCCTAATGTTGTAAGGAAGATTTCCACTTCCTGTCTCTGTCAAAATGTACACCCGTTGAAAATCCGTTTTAGGCTGTATCGCGACTCGTCACTGAGGAGAACACAGGTCCTCTGATCAGGTGGCCAGCGGTGATCTTGTCTGACCCAATTCATACGGATCCTTCTGTGCGAGGCGGTCTAAGGGATACAGATTTTTGACTTTCTTGCACACAAACCTCTCTCGTGGAGTCTTTTGTAAACTGTTGTCTTGATATCGCGGTTGCCGTAACAGAGGAGAGCTCCTGCGAGGAGAGAATTGCCTGGCTATCGACTCCTTACGGCGGCATTCTATTAGGAAAAAATACAGGACGTCTTGATTTGTTGTGGCTCGTGGACGTCCTTCTCCGCCTTTTGATTATTGTTCCGGCCTCCTGTAACTGTATCCAGTGATTAGAAACCACTTTCCTCGACATATTCGGTCATCTTGCTCCCTCGGCTTGCGATTGCCCTTCTTCCAACCTGCCGATCGCTCTCAACCTTAAAGAGTCTTCTAAGCGATGGTGTGGAGCCATTTTCCCACTAACAGCGCAGCGCACACGGCTCAGCAGAACGTCGGTCAAGGTCACGTGACTGCCAGTTCGATGGCGCACGTTCAACATTTGCATATTTCCATAGGAACTAGCAGAATTGCTTGCCTACTTCGACTTAGCGTATCCCTTTGCTCATGTTTCTGAAAAATCTTTACAATCGGTCATCTCGTCTTGGACATATGCTCGAATTTATATTTTTCACGTTAATTTTGAGCACCAGTTTATTATTTTATATCATAATAATTGCAGAAGTGGAAATTTAGTTAATACATTTGGAAGTCGGGGTTTCATAAGTCAGTTCATTTCCGATGGTCCAGTGGAAATAAATTCTGTCTGGTCTGTGGCTGATGGTTTGATTGGGCACGGGCGATGAGCAATGTTCCCTCTAAGCTACGCGCGCGCTTCCTGATGAGCAATGATCCCTCTAAGCTACGCGCGCTTCCTGATGAGCAATGTTCCCTCTAAGCTGCGCGCGCGCTTCCTGATGAGCAATGTTCCCTCTAAGAAGCGACTTAACTTCCTCCGCGCAGTAAGCATTTTCGATTAAAATTCCCAAATCCCAAAGTAATTTTCATAAATCGAAAATCAATTACCTGCAAAAATATTAAATAATAAATAAATAAAATTCGGCCTCTCAAAAGTCAAAACAACCCTTTTCTTAAATGCCGTTCACCTCCTTCTAAGTTCGTCTCATTGTCCTCTTCATCCTCGAAGGCTTCTTGCAATAGCCTTGTGCGAGCAGATAAGGAACGCGAGAATGCGGATTAGTGATTTTCTCACGCCCAGAAAGAGGCAGATATTGTGTCTTTTCTCAAAACAGCACATCAACGCCAGCCAATCACAGCAAAAAGTAACCAAGTTTATTGTACTAACTAATTCATCCATGCTAGTTAGCGGGAGAAAGGCATTCCGGTCAGTTAAATTGTAAGCCGCTGATAAAAGGGTTTTGCTCAAAACTTTGTCAGATAACAAGGCAGATTTTTTCCAACATCAAACACGCTGAAAGACGTCTTGTGTTTGCGTTCAAGTTCGTTTTTGTGCCGTATTTTTTGTTTCTTATTCTCCTTGGAATTTTGATATGCAAAGAAACTATGTATTATGTGCGCAAACATACTTTTCCTAATTTCCAATGTTTTTATTCCAGAAGTTTGAGCTTATCACTTTTTATAAAATAAAAATTTTAATTAATGAAATGTTTTAATATTTTTGTTTTATTTAAAATCAATTGCGGAAAGAACGGTGATAAAAAGGGGGGGGGAGGATTAGAAAAAATAAGGGTTCCAATCCAAGGTCCAATTTTTACTGCATTATTAATAAGAGAAGCTGAGAAAATAATTTTTTGCCCGTGTGGTTTTGATGCCTGCCCAGCTCATTGGGTTAGGCGAGCTTTGCCCATGGCCACCTAGAGGGAATATTGGCGATTAATCATGAGTGGTGTTCTTGGGTTTTGTATCTTCCTGGATTCAGTAACCGTTACTTGGGGACGGACGATTCCTTATAGCCTTAGATGCTGATTGTAAATCCTTTACTTTCGAAAGAAAAAAAAACCAAACAGATCAGTCAGTCTGAAAGATGTGAAAAGTCTTCCAACCCTAATGATTTAAAACCAGGTCACAAAAAATAGATGGGGAGAGGATTCAGTCACATGAGACTGTGACAAGTCTCCCAACCCTAATAATTTAAAACCAGGTCACAAAAAAAAAAGACAGGGAGAGGTGTGACGTATATTCTAAATTAACTTTCCTTTTTAGTTTCTTTCCCTATGTAAATCTTGAGTTTATTCTCAGTATTCTTCACGCTTAACGAAATATCTTTTCTCTCAAACGAATACGTTTGGCAACACAATTGAGGTTGAATGCACGTGACGTATGCAAGAGATAAAACGACGACTGATCTATTGCTTGAGAGCGTAGTAAGGGAGAGCGTTGTAAGAGGGAGCGTTGTGAGAGAGCGATTATGACGAGCGTTGGGTTGTAAACTGATTATTGATAGGAGTGTTGTGATAATGCGTGGAGTGTGGAGCGTTTACTGCAGTATGCCCTATTACGATGTGTTTTCTACAGCCTGAATAAAGCTTTTCCGTAAGTTGACTTCTGTTGTTTCGTCTGGCCGTTAAGGTTTTCTTTCATTTAGGAACTATTTCTTAGTATATTGATGTGTTAAAACAGCGTTGAAGTCGAAAAGACTTTTACGCTACAGAGGATTCAGTTACATGAGACTGTGACAAGTCTACCAACCCTAATAATTTAAAACCAGTCACAAAAATAGATAGGGAGAGGATTCAGTCATATGAGACTGTGACAAGTCTTCCGACCCTAATAATTTAAAACCAGGTCACTAAAAATACACAGACAGAGGATTCAGTCACATAGCTAAATAAGGCCAAAGAACGCTACGTCCAGAAACATCGGAGAACCAACCTGTTTGCTTTAAACGATTAGTAATATTGGTCAAATTAAATGTAACTTCTTTATATTTGTTGCTTTTATTCTAAAGGTTTAATGCCCGGAAACTGCAGTAGATTTGAGGAGTCAAGTTTTGTCACATAAACTTCAAGAAAAAGTTTATGATCCTTGTGTAGGCTTAGGATAAAATTCCTAAAAGTTCCAATTTCATGAAAAATTCCAGAAAATTTAATTTACCGGAAGTATTTTTTGCAATCGGTTGGAGAGTTTGTCACAACCAGTTTCCCATTATTTGTCCGTAACTTAGCGCTGTATTTGCAAAATACTCTGGAATGATTTAATGAGCCAAAGCAATCCGAACAAGCTCCATAAATTTATTTTTAGTGACACAAATATAAATTGAGGAAGAATTTATGAAATATGTCCATTGGGATAGGAAAATGAAACTGTAGAAGGCTGCAACTGTAAGCCAGTTTTAATTATCTTCAGAGCAAGGTATTATCACACGCTGTAAGAACGTTTCTTCTATGACGCGAATTCTGTTCTAAATTTTTTCTCATGTTTCAGGGAAATTAAGATAAATCGTGTGAAAGTTTATTCTCTGCTGTACTGTTTAACCCTTTCAGTGGCCCATGTATCTGGATCAAATGATGCCCAAAATTTCCGGTGCTCCCCCAACAGAATTGTTCACATAGCAACTGAGTTTTACGGAAGCTACTGCAAAACAATTTATTTTCCCCTCTCATGTCAGCCGTATTGAAAATAAAAATGTCATCGAACTGTTTTTTATACCTCTTCTCTGTTCCATGATACAAGGCATGATGTGGAAAGGTTAGTCTCCTTGACAAGAACATCATGCCACTGGGTAGAAACAAGTCACTCAAACATTTCTCTCCTTTCTGATTTTCGTCACTATTATTACAGTCCTTTTTAGAAGGTTATCAGCCCGAAAAGTATTAATGGAAATTGTAGCACTAAATGACTACTTTAAATAACAAAGCTAAGAGGGAAAGCCACACTTGCCGCCCCGGTGGCGCAGTGGTCTAAAGCACTGGCCTCAGATCATTCGCCCGCAAGGGGTCCGGGTTCGAATCCCGGTCAGGCATGGATGTTGTGTTTGTCTTACGGTACTGGCTCTCTCCCTTCCCTGGAACCAGTGACCCTAAATTAGGGACGGGCGACTGCTTCTAGCCCATTGAGTTGCTCACGGTGGTCGTTAAACCTCCAACCAAAAAAAAAAAAAAAAAAAAGCAACACTTTTTGTTGCGCTGGTTCAATCATGATTCTGCCGGCTTATTAGACAGCCAATACCTTCGCTTGAGCTGATTTGAACTTATTTTGCTAGTCCCGAGTTAATTCGTTCAGGCCGGTTATAGAGTTAAACGATAGAGGTTTTGTGTTTTAAGCAGTGCCGTCCATTCTATCTATAAAGACGATTGAATTTGTTTCGGTTATAGTTTGTTTCTTGTGGCGTAGTAATGATTATGACGAGAACTTGTACAATTGGTCCTCAAGATACAAATGTAAAAGTATGGAAATTAAAGAATGTTATTTGTTTTCTTTTCAAGTAGCAAAGTACTTAATAAGCCAAAGGGTATCACGTTGCATGGTTGATGTTCTCAAATGATCCCAAGAAGCCAAGTGGTTTAGTTTTCTTACTAAAAAGGAAAAGCAGTAGTAAATCCAGTTTTTCATTATAATCCTTGTGTGGCCTGTTGTTTTTACTTACGCTGTTCCACCTAATTTGGGATCGTGCATATTAAAGCGACGCAAATTCTCAAGGTTTGTTTCATAACTCTGCGTCAGATGGATTCCTTTTCTGCCGTACACTAGCGTTCTACTGAGATATCCCTAGGTCGTGTGTGACCTTGAAGATTCCGTTGCAAAGGAAAGGTTTTCCTGATTCCGCTAACATTTGTGATTTAAGCGCATTATTGTTTGTGATAAAGGAAAATGAAGGTGCTTTAAAGATAGGAGCTCACTGCATGATGCTTCTTGCCACTCGTTTTGAAATAATAGATTTTGAATGCATCCTTTGATCATCACAAGTAAATGGTTTTTCCCACAATTTGCAAAAAAAATTGTCCCCCGTACCTTCTGCGTAATTTGGTTTATTAATCAGTAGAAGATCAAACTCACCTTGGAGCTCACGGAGAATAGTGATGTGAATGTCGAAATTCCAGTTGCAGTCGGTGCACGCCAATTATTAAGCTAGTTCACGGCAATTATGATCTTGTTTTCAACATGAAAAAAAGATGTAGGTACTAAAATTAAAATTAATGGAGAAGGAATTAAAGATGGCAAAACGTTTGGCTTTGGAGAATTGCGTAAAAGTAACAGTTGCTCCACTGACGAAAAAAGTTTATAACTTTTGCTGCTTGTCATGTTAAATTGCATATACTTGGAGATATTTCCATCCCGTCGAAACTGAAAATGCCAGAATCAGTTATCCTTCTTGCGATAACCTACTAAGTTTAACAACATAACTTCTGTGAGTGAAACTCCTGGGTAACGAAATGTATTGCTCCAGAAGACTACTACTGATTTCGACTGTGATTGGTAAATAAATGAGCTCATTTCGAGGAAAATCAGAGCTAAGGCAGGGGAGCAGTTAGAAAAGAAACCTTTAATACCTTGAATACGGCAAAGATATTATTTTGTTTCTGGGGCTTTCCCCAGAAGCAAAATAATAGAGTTAACGATCATCATGAGAGTTAATAATAGAGTTAACGATCATCATCGGAGTTAACGATCATCATGAGCAACTCTTTAGGCTACAAGCATTCACCGGTCACTAATTTGGGGCCACATCCGGGACTAGCGAGCCCATGTCCATATTGAACGAATGGCCAAAAATCCAGCCTCTCAGAGCGGAGATGGAAACGGGTCACGGATCAACGGGTCAACAGTTTCCAGAGGATCAAACGGATCGGGTGAAGGTATTCCTGACACGATTTCGACCCGGTTTTATTTCCGTTTTATTTTTGAATAGAAAAAATATTTCAGGGAACCCCTTAAATGTCTTTGAAAAAACACCTCAGAGCTGCAGAATGATGTTATCCAGGAACATGGTGAGAAGGGTAAAGAAATGGGATTAGAAATTAGCTTTCAGAAGGCAAAACTGATATACAATGCTTTTACAAGGAATAAAGATTTGTCAGTTGATTAGGAAAAGCTGGAGATAACCGATTCCTACATTTACCTTGGGCAGCAGATATCAAGCGAGGGTCACATTGATGGAGAAATTAATTGGCGTATAAAACTTGGTTGGAGAGCTTTTGGAAGAAACAGTACAATTTTTAAGAGCAATATGCCATTATGTCTTAAAAGAAAAGTGTTTAATCAATGCGTCCTTCTAGTGCTTACGTACGGAGCAGAGACGTGGACCTTAACTATAAAAGACATACAAAAGCTGCGGACAGCTGAAAACAGCATGGAGAGATGCATGCTTGGTGTAACTGGGAAAGATGAGAAAAGGAACTCGTGGATAAGGAAAATGACAACAGTGGAAGACATCATGATCAGAGTAAAATCTCTGAAATGGCAACAGGCTGGACATATTGCCAGGAGAATGGACCACCGATGAACAACCGAAATTGTAGACTGGATTTCAAGGGAGAGGAAAAGACCCAGAAGACCACATAGGAGATGGATGGATAGAGGAGACTGGCCCAATACAGTCCGTTGTGGAAGAGACTTTGGAAGACCTTCATCTAGCAGTGGATTGTTAATTATTGACAATGATGATGATACATTAGAATTTATAGCTCACAGAAGATTTGTCCTTGTCAGGTTCGTGTCGAATCCAATTATATGACTTCGGGGTTGGGTCCGGATCCAAATTTTTGACCCATTTCCAACTCTGCCTCAGACCACTTGACCAATGGGACGTCGAAGGACTAACGTAAACGGAAACTGGATATAACGTTAGCCTAGGGAATGCGGAAACTATGATGTTATGTCAAAGTGTTTAAATTAAGTCTGAGTTAAATCAGAACATCTTGCAGTAGTTGTGTTCTAATCTAATTCAGCCTTAGTTAAACGACACTTTCACATAACGGTAATATCCTTAGGAAGCTATTAAATGATTCAAACCAATGATCCAATCATTGATTAAAATAACATTCAGTGATCCATTCAATGATTAAACTCATAATATTCTGAAAACGAAAAATCATACCTTGCATATCTTTGCCTAAAGCAATACAACATTAGAATGTCATTTTCTATTATGAAAACTCTGCTAGAGTTTATTAATAAATTTGTCTAAATAAAAAAAAATGGAAACTAAGGCTTCTTTAATGAACAGGTACGACCATGATTATGATACCGCATGCCTTGTTATTAGTGAACTAATAAAATGATACCGCATGCCTTGTCATTTATTAGTGAACTAATAAAATGATACCGCATGCCTTGTTATTTATTAGTGAACTAATAAGTGATACCGCATGCCTTGTTATTTATTAGGAAACTAATAAAATGATGCCGCATGCCTTGTCATTTATTAGTAACCTAATAAAATGATACCGCATGCCTTGTTATTTATTAGTGAACTAATAAATGATACCGCATGCCTTTTTACTTATTAGTAAATTAATAAAATGATACCGAATGCCTTGTTATTTATTAGTAAACTAATAAAATGATACCGCATGCCTTGTTATTTATTAGTAAACTAATAAAATGATACCGCATGCCTTGTTATTTATTAGTAAACTAATAAAATGATACCGCATGCCTTGTTACTTATTAGTAAACTAATAAAGTGATACCGCATGCCTTGTTATTTATTAGTAAACTAATAAATGATACCGCATGCCTCTTTATTTATTAGTAAACTAATAAAATGATACCGCATGCCTTGTTATTTATAGTAAACTAATAAAATGATACCGCATGCCTTGTTATTTATTAGTAAACTAATAAAATGATACGGCATGCCTTGTTACTTATAGTAAACTAATAAAATGATACCGAATGGCTTGTTATTTACTAGTAAACTAATAAATGATACCGCATGCCTTGTTATTTATTAGTAAACTAATAAAAGAACTCGGCAAATAAATTTGTTAAATGCCTTTTACTACAACATTTTTCTTAACTGTGGCACTGAAGAAAATTGCACGGACAAAGAAATTAATAAAGCAATCCTGCGACGGGGTAGAATTACTATCGTAAACAGTTTGAGAGTTATTCACTACCGATGCATTTCTTGTGGGAGTTATTACCCACGAATACATTAAAATAAGGTCCAAATAACACGAAGAAACGCTTCTAAAGGAATCCACAGCATATTCTCTTTGCGTTTGCACTGTTTAGAAAAATATAGCTCTACTGTTTCTAAAAATGTTTCGTTTCGGCAATGCATTTATTGTGTTGCAACTAGTTATTCTTGCCACTGAAAGCCAGTTTAAAAAGTTACAGAGAGAAATAAAAGAAAGAGAAAAAGAAAACAACAGAAAACTGCAACTTAAGCATAATCCATTCATGGATAAGTCTTTATATTGACGAAGAATTAGTGTTCCTTGACGTAGAATTAGGCATAGTAGTGTACAACCTACGTCCAAAAAGTTCGAGTGCTGAACGCATAACTGATGTAACAGTAGCGGGATAAAGATGTCACGTGTGTGCCAATTGACAGCAGTCTTTGGCCAATCAGCGAAGAGCTGGAAACCGGTTTATACCGGTACCGACAGGCGGCATATGGCATTAAGTGAGTCATAGCAAGCGTTCTCGTCCTATTTTACTTTAGCCATGGAAGAGCAGAGATTAAACATCCGTTTTAGTTGGAAACTTACCAAATCAGCAGCTGAAACTTACAGAATGTTTAAAGAAGCGTATGGATACACAGACAGCATTATTCAGCAGCTGGGTTTTCGAATGTTATGCGGGGTTTCGTGAAGGGCGGAAATCCTATGATGATGATCCGAGATCTGGGCGTCCCTCCAGTGTGCGGACAGCGGAATAAATCGAAGAGGTACGGAATCAGTTAACGAGTTAGAGTGAGTCTTTTGGCTGAGTCGGTGGGCATCAGTAAGTCTATCTATCATGAGATTCTACGGAAGGATCTGGCAAAACGAAAACTTAATGCCAGATTGCTACCGCGTATTTTGAATGATGACCGAAAGGATGCTCGTTCATCGATCTATTCCGATCTGCTGGGCACTGCAGCTGAAGATCCTGATGTTTCTTCCAGAATTATTACTGCACGAGATGAAAAAGATCGTGCTTGCAGTATGATCCAGAAACCAAGCGACAAAGAGCTGAATGAGCAGACACTAATTCGAAGTATCATGCACACATTACATCTATCCAAGCAGCCTTAACAAAACAACTTGCGTACATCCTCGAAAGTGCCTTCCATAAAAGATTTCAGGATTTTCAGAAACGCTGGAAACTCTGTGTTGATTCAGAAGGGCGATATTTTGAAGATGACCAGCATTAATTGTGAAAATGGTACTTTTTATATTCTTTATTGCGTAAGTTCTACAACTTTTCGGAAGTCGGTTGTAATTAACAGGGCATAGATTCTATTATTCGGAATCCTGGGACAAGTAAGTGATTGCATCATATCGTAGTATGTCAGGGTGGCACCCGTGACGCTATTCTACCTGCAGCACTTTCTCCCCTGCCTTAACCACCGGCGATTTGAGAATGCACGCAAGATAAGATGCAGAGATTCAACGACTATTTCAACGTCACTAACTTTAACGGTGGAATCCTTGCTTATTTTGGCTCAGGATAGAGACTTTTCTAAAAACATATGTGATAGTCAAGCTTGCAAAACAGTAGACTAAGCTAAAGTATCATGTCGTTCATTGCCATTGCTGAAGTAGCCAGCAGTATGTCTGAAAAATCCAAATGCTTTCCCTGACGTACGATTGTGTTCTCGTGTGTCAGGCAGTACTTTGTAACATTGAAATTGCAACATCCAGAAGCGGCGACGAAATTCAATTGATATTCACGGTTGAAGTAACAGGCGAGACGAGAAGTTAAATTTTCAAAACTCTTGAATTTTTTTAAAGTGAGCAGTAAGGCACATCAGTTTGCAAGGTATTGAATCAGCAGTGTGCGAAGGCACTGAGTCGAAGAGACACCTCGTGGCGTACTGCGACGCTGCCAACGATGCTTCCTTCATCTGGTTTGGTAGAGACGCCGTTGTCTGCGCTGGTTGCGGGCGGGTGTTGAGATGCCGTCCAACCGTGCTCAATACATATTCTATTCGCGACAGATCCGGGGATCATGTTGGGCCCTACAGGACATTGGTAGCGCGTAGGCGTTCTATGGATGTATTTGGGCTATCAGGAAGCATATAACTTGCTGAAACATTGCGCGAAGTTTTCCCTTCTTACGAACAACATAGAAACAGCATTCAGAATATTCTTCACGTCTTTCTCAGCTGTTGAACTGTCTGCGAGGAATACTACAGAGGTTCATCTGTAGTATGATCCTGCCGTTCGCACCTGCCTCTGAGCAATTACTTTTGAATTCTCCCGTTCTACCTGTCGGCTCTATACATAAACCCGGCGAACGTTTGACCCCATGCAAAAGCAAGATTCGTTGTTAAAGATTATAAAAGGACATTCTGTCTGCCAGTTTACTCGAGCACGGCACCACTCAATATGCTGTCGAGAATGATCATTGGATGAGGGCAAGCAACATAGTGAACGACGGGCGTAAGTTCTGTCTCTGCCAGTTTTCGACATATCACCTTTTTTGTGACGGTACGATTTAAAGCAACATTTACCGTTGATCTGATGGAGGAGAGAGTGGTTTCTGAAACGGCGAAAGCTCATCGCAGGATCAAACGATCTTCTCGTGAATGGTCTAGCTGCGTGATCCAATCCCAGGCCGGCGAAACCTTCTCTCAAAAACTGATTCCAACATCGTTGAGCTGTTGCGTCGTCACGGCCCGAATGTTACGCACACTACGGCGAGTTGACTAGTTACCCTCTCGGAGGCCAATAATCCATCCCCTCTCAAATACATTCATCTAGCGATATGCACCGCCAATTTGGTGTCTTGGTATTCTGTACGAACTTCGCTTCCTCGCAGAGATATCAACTCGAAGCCGGAAGGCTTTTTTACGGAAACCAATCTCAGCTGTCGTGATAAGCCTGAGGCGTTCTCGCTTATATCGGCAAATTCTGCAATCGGATTTGCCCTATATTTTAATCATGTGCATATCTGGGCTTATTCAGCCGCCTACTGATTTGCATTCGCTTCCAATAATTATTTCATGGTGCTGGAATTTTAATGTTGCAGAGTGTACAAACACCGTTAAGCCATTACATTATGACCACCTACCTAATAAACTGTAGGATCCTTTAGTCTGTAAAACAGCGGCCATTCGGCGAGGCATCGATTCGATAAGGTGGCGATAGGTATCCTGGGATATCTGGTACCACAATGTCAACAGAAGGTCCACCAGTTCACGTACATTTCGGGATGGTGGTGATTTAGCGCAAAACCGCTTTTCCAAGTCGAACCGCGAATGTTCGTAAGGTGAAATTGGAGGCCAGGGCATTAAGAGAAAGTCACTAGTATGTTTCCTGAACATCTCCTTGACGATTTTGGCGGTGTGGCATGGTGCATTATCCTGTTGGTAATGGCCATCACCAGCAGGGAACACAGTTGCCATGAATGAGTGAACTTGGTCCGCAACAATGTTCAGATACCTGACAGCTGTCAGGGATTGTTCCATTGGCATAATAGGCCTAAAGTGTCCCAAGAAAACGTCACCCACAGTATAACACCGCCGCAGGCCTGTTTTCCGCCCAGTAGTGCGTCCAGGTGTCATAGCCTCCGTTGTTAATCGGAGTATCCGTGGTGACGTGATGCATCAGGATTCTTCAGACCAGGCCACTTTCTTTCAATCATCCACGGTCCAATCTCAATGATCTTGGGCCCATTGCATGCGTTGTTGGCGATAGCGGGCAGTGAGCATGGGGACTCGGCTGGGTCTTCGGCTACGCAGGACCATGCGCAGAAGGCTGCGATGAACTGTGTGTTGTGACACATTGCCCTGATCACCACTGTTGTGGCTGCGGGTGATTTGTCGCACTGTGGCCCTGCGGTCTCTGTGAACAATGCGCGACAGTCTCCGCTCCCCTCTGGCATCAATGAGTTGCGGACGACACACGACTGGAAGATGGTTTGTCCTTTGGCCATCTGTGCACCATTTTTGATACGTACTCACTATAGCAGCACGTGAACAACCCACAAGCCGCGCCATTTCTGAGATCGTAGTTCCGAGGCGTCGTGCCATCACGATTTGTCCTTTATCAAACTCCGATAAATCGGCAGTTTTTCCTATTCTGGCTCCGAGCACTCTACTAACCGAAAGCCGGTCCTCGGGTTTTATATATACTGCTTTGTGAACTTCCCCTGTGCGACCGTTCGGTCTCCAGACGCGCTCATTTTCTCTCTAGGCTGGGGATGGTCATAATGTGATGGCTCATTGGTGTAGACCCCCTAAGCAGAAATACTCGAAGCTAGCGACCTGGAAATCTAATGGTCTTAAGCCTGGGATTTGATTTCCTGTATTATTGCTTCTGGGTACAAATGTTTTGGTGAAGCACTGATGTTCTGTTTGTCCGTCAGGAGCTGATCCTTTTCTTTCCCTATAACCAGTGGCTCTAAATTAGGGAAGCGAGACTTTGAAACGCATAACATCCCTCCGCACTTGTTCTCGAAACTAGGGACAAGACAAATGTCCTCATTAGCCTATAGCTACTGTCAATTCATTCAGCTGAAAATCATTTTCGAAAAACTTGGGGGTGAACGTCAGCTAAGATGCCGCAACATCAGAGCAGTTCTAGAGAAATACTGACCTGTTTCCTGAGTAATGCTTCACAACTTCAGATTATTCTTGATACAGATTGCGGCCGACGTTCTAGTCTTGCATGAAGCATGGGCGGTGTGCTTATACAAAGAACCTGTTACTCTCTTTTCCATGGAATCAGTGGCCCTAAATTTGGAATGGGAGGCTTTAATAACCCTCTGAGTTTCTCATGATATTCGTTAAAGTGGTTCCACCTAAAATATCTGCATTATGTTTCCAATGGTAAAACGTCGTTACATATTTCTTCGCAATTAATGTATTCCCAAGAATGAAAATCCGCACATCGATAAAACTAACTTTAAGTTATAGCATGGGATACTTAATAGTAGCTAAAACATAACCATAATTATATTAATAATCAATCATTTTCTTTGAGTAATGTTCAGATCTGTTAATTGATGGCGCGACCTGTACATTGATGATGTCAGTAGACAAACAAATGTTGGATTGCTTAACTATGGTTATGTTTCAGCAAGTATTAAATATTCCATCCTATAACTTAGAGTTTGTTTTATCGATGTGCAAATTCTCATCCTTGGGAATACATTAATTGCGAAGAAAATATGTAAAGAAGTTTTACCATTGAAAACATAAGGCAAAGATTTTAGGTGGAACCACCTTAAATCCCGAAACAAAACTGAAAATATACAGATTGAATCAATTTTGACGAACAAGGACACACTCTGTGTTCTTCAAACAAGCAATTCAAGATATTCTACGGCTAGTTTTACTTAGAGAATAATACAAATCCGTAATCAACCATATTTGTTTGAGCAATTGAAACTCCACTGCCAGATCATACGGCAACAGAGACTTGGATTCCGATTTTTTATCTTCGCAGATAGTTCAGCCTGTTGCTTGAAAATGTTCTCGAAATCAATACTCAAAGAGCATAAAACTCAAAGAGTATCAATATTCAAAGAGCATAAAACATTGTTATAATTTACGAGTGGTAAGTCTAAGCTGAACCACGAAATATTAACATTCAAAAATTTCACAAACAACATTTTCGGGAATAAAGCAAAAAAAAAAAAAAAAAAAAAAAAAAGAATTATGAAGGTAAAGTTACGCCATTCCTTAGGAAAACCCCTTAAGGAATTTGCCGTATCTCCTCTATGCGCACTCATATTTGGAGAAAGTTTGAATGATGCTCAGATGAACGTCGTTACTACGCGTTTAAGATAATTTGGATTTCGGCTTCACAGGAAAAACAAACAAAAAACAGTGAATTTTCCCTTTCAGATTGAACCTACAGAAAAAGGTTTTTTGAATTTGTTTTGTTCGCACGCTCAAGAATTACGCGCCATAGTATTTTAGTTAAGAACGGTTTTTGGATGGTACCACAAACAGTTTTTTCTTCAAATTTCCGGTTTTCCACTGAACATTTTCCACCCAATCCACCTTTTTTTTCTGGGTTTTCCAGTAGAATCTCGTACGACTGAGACGCGAATGCATGGGTACTGCTGGAAGTCGGCCCTGCAGACATATTGATCTCTTATAAAGAGATTTAAATACTAAATAATTTGGCAAAATTGTACCATGGACATTCTCGTGCAATTTCTTCTGCTTTGCTACGAATATTAAGATTGCGTTAAACACTGAAGGCATGATGGTTATATGTATTAAAGAATGAATATTGCTGGGAATTGCGAACATTATTTTAAAGTCAAATATACTCATTAAGTCTCACCAAAAGTTGTAAGGTTCCAGGTTTCAAAATTGCGATAGATTTTATAAAAAATTAAGAGGATGATATGGCGTATATCTCTATTTTAGCACTCCCTTTTAGTTTTTTTCTCTCATGCAAATTTGGTTGCTTTATATATATACATATATTTTCATTCTGGACAACGTATCGAACCTCCAAGTTGTTTTTGTACGTTTTAGCGAAGGCTGGCAGGCAGCTAGTCAAAGGCAAATAAAAGAACAATCTCTGGTGACAAGGGAAGTAACAATTTGAATTTCACTGCGACTCAACGATATTTTATCAATGCTATTATTGGCATATTTTCACTGTATTCCATGTAACCACTTCCTTCAGAAAACTTGACAATTACATTGTCCTGGAGCAGGAATCGAACCCGCACCTCCCGATTTCCTGTCAAGCATGCTAGTCATTACCCTACCCAGGACAAGGAACTTCCAAGCAACTGAACGTAGATATTTGAGAACCTTCAGATTTGCGCTAGTCAAAGCTATTCCTTCCCCATCGTAGCGTCTCACGACCTTTTCTCACATCAAGGGTCGGATGTAGGTCACAAATTCCAGTGAACAAAGTACACCATATACAAATGGGAAACGAATTTTCTCTAAGAAATAATTCTTCATAAATACATGGTAGGCATTTTAATGGTATTATTGGCATATTTTCACTGTATCCCATGGAGGTGCGGGTTGGATTCTCGCTCCAGGACAATGCAATTTTCAAGTTTTCTGAAGTGGTTACATGGAATACAGTGAAAAAATGTCAAAAATAGCATTTCAATGTCTACGTGTATTTATGAAAAATTATTTCTTCGGGGAAATTCGCCTTCCATTTGTATGTGATATTTTATCAGTTAAAGTGATCTCTTATTCTGCGATCGACATGTTGTACGATTATCACAACAGTGTGGAAGAAGTTGTATATTCACATGAAATTTGGGGTTCTAGCACAAATAAAGAAGCTGTGAAGTTTAAGTGCGTATCCTGTTTTCTCACTCACGAACTCGCCTCATTATGTACTATCAGTGTTATTGCTAATTTTAGTATTAAAGTGTGCCTTTAGTAATCAAGTTACTTTTTAAAAACAAAAATGAACCACCAAAAAGCTTAAAATATTGTAAAATATAAAAAATAACGGTTGCAAGGAAAGAAACTGAGTTTCGCTGTCATGAAGAAAAATTCAGCCTGATCTGATTGGACTTGCTTCTCATGAGTTTACTGAGTACAGTAATTTCAGATTCAACCAGATTATGCAATCCCTTTCTGGAACTATTGGAATTTTAATCACTTTTTCTTTCCGTGTTTGATATTGTAGTTTATTTATATTGGGTCTTTATGTAACTTTTTCTTCAGGGAAAAAAGTTACCAAAAACTCAATATTTTGTCTATAGCAGGACTTGTAGTCACTTTTTTTTGGGGTTAAACGCTTCTCACGAGTATCTAAGAATATAAGAAGAAAAATATATTCCTTAATTTGGAACTATTCGGACAAAATCATTGTTGTAAGCCAAACACAATACTAATGTCTTATTCGGGACTCAAACCCGGCCTCAGCTCCCATCTAAGGGAGCGACAAGCATTCAATTTCCGAAACAGACTTCTTCCATTTTCCTGATTTGAGAGGAGTTCCAGTTTGATCTTCTCTATAGAAAATAAATCTTTGCTGCTTTATTATTTCTCTTCTTTCAGAGTTTCCTTATTAGTCACGTGATCTGAGTTTCTCGATTTAAATTTTAGTGCTCTTTTACGGAACTAGGGCCATGCCAATTATGAATGATGCAACCAATGGCAGAGCAAACGAAATTCAGCACCTGAAGGTTTCACAATACATGGTAAAATTCGACTGTGCTGGAGTATTTCTAATGCTGAGTAACACGCATTTAAACACTACTTAAGTTCCATTCCTTATCCGCCATGCAGTGAGAGCAATAAAGGTTCATTATGGTTTCATTTACTACCGCACCTTTGCGAGAAGCACACTGCAGTATACCGGGGTCTTGAGTATCAAACAATTACGGAAATACCACATTATATTAATTAAACATTACTTGAAAGCTAGATCTGTAAAAAGTCTTCAGTAATGAAATAATTTATTATTCACCTACATATCTTGCGAAAGAAAATTCTGCGTTAAAAGAAAGCATCATAAAGATTTGTCCGAAACATAATTTTTTCTCTGCGTGTTTTTTTGTTTTGTTTATTATTAACTTTCCACAGGGAACTTGTGGGGAGTTAATGACAACAACAACAACAACAACAACACACACACACACACTAAAATAATTATAAAGTACACACTGAAATAATGACCCGAGACCAAAGTACGAATGGAAAAGTAATCGATTTGTTTAAAATGATGAGTTTCTTCCAGGGTAACCAACGGCTGAACATCACTTCAGAGTCACGGTGGATGTTTGACTGCACCAGTCCTAGCTACTGTGCGCTAGCCAGTAGGTTATCCGAGGTTTCCTGTTCTTCAATAATCATTCTGGCTTCTTTGTATGCACAGCATGTTTTGAGATGTACCTTCTTACACGTAGAGTGCATTTCTGTACATACACATAGTGCTTTTGAGAGGAATTTGATGAACTCAAAATAAAATAAAATTCATTTCCAGAAGTCTGTAATGTAAGATGTTTAAATGGAACTTTATCATTAAGTTTACTTCTCTGTAAAACACTAAAAGCTTTAAGCTCACGTAAGGTTAACTTCGTGAGTTGGCTTCACTGCGAAACCTCAGATTTCTTCTCAGTTGAAGAAGCTGAAAGTCTTAACTAACGTATCTTTTACTTCGACAATACGGCTAAGCTCAGAGACAAGGTTATTCGCTTATACAACAGTCTTTCGCATCACTTCTTTCAAATTATATCTCTTCAAGAGTGCGATAAGGTCTCTACTACACTACTCTCACTCTCTCAATGTAGAATGTCCTATATGTAAAGCACTCGTGCAAGATTACATATAGCTCAAAACAAAAGTCGCTCTTCTACCGCAGCCTTTCAAATGCTGCACGTCGAATATTTCACTCACAAGCTCTTCTCTCTCGATTCCTTAACCACGTATGTTGCATTTTGACCTGCAAATAAGTGTTACCATCTACAAATTCATCGAAAGAAACTCGTGACGTTAAGTTTAGAAAATACTTAACGAGAAGAAACTAAACGTACGTAAGAATACATGAACTCAAAATGAAGGTTAAATTAAAGGTATACGTCACAAGTCTTTAATTAGTACTTATGCCTAGTGACAGAAAGCCATGCATTGCTTGTTACCAACTTTGTAGCTGATTTTTAAATCTTATTTAAGCAAAACTATAACACATTATATTGCATTTACTAGCTATTTTATTAGGGTGTGATGCATGAATATCTACTCCAATATAGAGACTGAGTGCTCAATGATTTATGATCACCTACCCAATACTCTCTCCGGAGGAAAGGAGAGTGCGCTTTCCTTTTCCCACGAGAACTGCCGCCACCCTGCGTGATATCGATACACTTTGCATAGCGGTGGTCGTAATTCAGTGACAGTGATATAGAATGGACTGCATCGTTAAAGCCCTTCTCGTGATTAGGTGGTTAGAGAAGCTGGAAAACGGAATTTTTTAGATGCAACTTAACGCAAAAATAGAGATTACTGTGTTCTGTATGCAAACATATTTACCTGTAAGCGAATATTCATATTGTAATGATGGTAGTCCCTGCGGTCGAGTGGTCTAAGACGCTGTCTTTCCGCCATTCTTCCGCGGTGGGTCCAGGGCCCAGCCCAGGATGAGGCATAGATGGTGTGCTTGGATGACGGCTGTGGCTCTGTTTCTTCCTTGGAACCAGCGGCTCCAGTTTATGGAATGTCTTCTACTTTTAGCCCTACGAATTGCTCTTTAGCCCTTTGAGTGCAAAGCTTTCTTTTACGTAGTGTCAGCGGTGCGTCTAGCGCGTTTAAAGCTTTCCGCTACTCAGTGTGACCGACGTGTCTAGCGCGTGCAAAGCTTTCCATTACAAAGTGTCAGCGGCGCTTTTAACGCGTGCAAAGCTTTCCATTACCCAGTGCCAGCGACGGTTTGAACGCGTGCGAAGCTTTTCCTTAGCCAGTATCAGCAACGCGTCTAGCGCGTGCAAAGCTTTCCTTTATCCAGTGTCAGTAATGCGTCTAATGCGTGCAAAGCTTTCTTTTACCCAGTGTCAATGACATGTCTGCTGCGCGAAAAGTTTTCCTTTATCCAGCATCAGAGAAGTGTCTAGCGCGTGCAAATGTTTCTTAAACTCAGTGTCACGGGCGAGGTCCATGACACAGTTAGAAAAACGCTTGCACACGCTAGACGAGCACAAACAAGCAAACACGAAATATTGTATACTTGAGAAGTTACAATCGGATCACTCAACTGGGCGTCTAACGAATCATAAGGACTCCAGTACATAGAGAACGGGAACTCTTGTTTCGACAGTAGCCAAAATAAACTTATAGGAAGTAGCTACTCCATGGGTTCAAGATTGCTCTGCGGTGAGAGAAAACAACGGTACTGAAGGCACTTCTACAAAACTGACCGCCGTCTATCGGGTCCAAGAAAAGTAATCTCATGAGCTCACTCTCTGGTTCCTTACAGGCAAGACGAAAAAAATCTTATCATAAGGTTAGGGAAAACTACTCATTAGTCACACTGAACTACTGTTACTATGTTGGTAACATCTGTTCAATGTAACTAATATGTATTATTATTCATAATGAATCGTTAGAACGACAAAGCTGCATTTAAATGAAAATTTAATATCCTTAGCATATAAATTCTATGTAACATTCTTTTATTTAAAATTACTCAAATTACTTCATTTTAAATACAAAATGTAAAAGCAATTAGGAAAATTTAATAAAAGATACTGAATATTAAAATCAAGAAATCAGATTTCCCAGGGCTTTTGAAAATTTTGATAGTATCCTTCTCGAGTTATTTTCCCCTAATCCGTTCACCGCTAAGGCATTTTTTTATTTAGAACTACGTCACTGTTCAATAAACACTCAGTGTTTAAGTGTGAAAACTCAGACTGTCTGAAAAACCATAAAATCTTGTAATCGTGGATGTGAAAAAGAGATCGAAAGTGAAAAGTAAAGGAACTTTTTGGTCTCCCGAAAGTTTTGATCGACGATTTTAGCTTAACAAGTGTAATGTGACAGAAGATGGCTGCACGTGTTAATTTTTCAGACAAGCCGTTTTCATGTCTTTGGCAGGAACGCATTTTACCTGTAGCTTCAATGTAAGTTCTTGGCCCGAGAACCTAGGTTCGCATCCCTTCGCCATCCGGAAATTTACATTTCTCAACAATATGTTATTTACAGAAAGAGAGAGAGAGAGAGAGAGGGGAGGGATTCGACTTCATCCAAGGGGAATATTGTAAGAAATATGGAATTATCAATCCTAATACTAACTGCAATCAACCCAAATAAATACAGTTTTCGTTCACGCGAATTTGACGTCATACAATAATTTGCAAATATCTCATGCGAGTGTTAATATCACTGTGTGTGACGTCATATGATAGACTGTATTTAAACCCAGTTTATGTGAAACAAATTCCCTCGAAAACTAATATGTATCTAAAAATGTACGCATTTAATGTTGGGTAAAGCATGTCCTTGCAAATGACTGCAAATAAAATGGGTTAAATATGTGGTTTTCTTTTTCGTTGAACTTTCGTAACATATGCACTTTTCGTCTAAAATTGTAAGTCAAACAAAATCTTTTACAATCTGGGAAAAAGGTTCAAATGTTTAATTTTTCATTTGGTTAATGGCTCCATATATCTGACAAATTCAAACGGTTTTTTCGTATGTAAAATTATTAAAATGTTCGGTTTTATGAGATAAGAAACATAGCTTTTCGGTTTTAAATATATTTTTCTAGATTTAAATTTTGGCATTTTGAGCTGTTATTTAACGTATAGAAATAAAAACTCTATTGTAGATTCCGAGTAACGCCGAGTAATTCTCTGATTAGGTCAGATAAAAGTAAATCTTTATTTTAGGCATGTTAAAGTTATAAATTGAGTAAATACATTGAGAAAAATCAGCGAAGCCCTTTCTGAATATATTAAAAATGTTCTATCACGCTTTCTGAACGTTTCGAGGTTGAAGTTGTTGACTGATAGAATTAGAAGCGCAAAGGCATTTCGACGATGAAGAACAAATTAACTGAATGTTCGGCACCATTGATTTGCTACATCTGAAAACTTTCACCTCAGATATGGCAAACCAAATTCAACTTCACCTCGCGACATGGCTCTTGAAGGCAACGTTGTAATACTTACAACATGATGTTTCGCTTTCCATAAGTGGCGCATACATTACTGAACGTTGTGATGTATATCTCCAATTTAACCTTCCTCTTTGAGTTTCTGTTGTTATGAAAATTATGTTACTTTTCCGTTACTTTCTTTCTGAACGGCACTTCAGTTCCCCAAATCTCATTAAACTTTATGGCCAAAACCGACAGTGAATCTGGAGGAAACTGAAAGCCACGTCGACAGTAAAGAGAGTGTGGTGCGCGGTACGACGAAAGATGATTTACTGATTAAATTTTGACTGCATATCTTGAGATGTACGCTGAATAAGTTTTAGTTTTATTGCGAAAACACAAGTTTGTCCGTGACGGGGATCGAACTCGCACCTCCTTACTCCGCAGTAAGTTGCTCTCCCAACTAAGCTACACCGAAGAAATGTATCGCTGCAGATTTGCCGTCTTAATACGTGTTTTACATCTGTAGTACATCACATCATCTTTCTCTTAATTTTTTAAAAAACATTTTTTGAAGCGAAGAACGAATTTTGATTAATTCTAGACGATGTGCGGAACATCACACATTTTTCGAAGAACCCAACGACCAGCACAGCCATTTTGACGTTCGGGCGCACTCACTCCGGAGTAAGTTGCTTTCCCAACTAAGCTACACGGACGGAATGCATCGCTGGAGATTTGCCGTCTTGATACGTGTTTTACCTCTGTAGTACGTCACATTATCTCCGTGATTGATTTTGCGATTAAATCAACGAAGCTCTGTTAGTTGTTCAAAGAGGAGTTTTGATTACAAGCTCTAAGTCAGGAAACAGAAACTGTATAAATAAGTTGTAAGTTCCATTTCTTGTTATTTCTTGCTATATCTATCCCTGAGACCGTTAGTGGCAGTCTAAGTTTTGTGCTAAGCATTTGGTATTATTTCAACACACACACCTAAAACGAAGCTAAAAATATTTTAACGTTGTTATTTTCTCCTCATTGTCTGAAGTACATATGTCTGTGACGAAGGAACAGAGACATACTAGATTTATAAAGAATCGTTATTCTTTCCCACGTAAATGAGTCCAATAATAAGTGCTTCAGCTTGTAAAACCGTTTTCAAATTCTGAAAAATAAATATGGCTTCAGATAACGTAATACCAAAAATATGACTTTTGAAAACTGCGAAAAAAGCAGGTGAAAATAATTTCTTACTTCAAGCATAAAACTATTAAAGGAAGGCTCAAGAAAAGTTTAAACTTACTTTTAAATGCCCAAAGCTTTATCTGCTTCAACCCCGTAGTTAGCTGCAGAAGTGTACTCAGGCAAGCGGACGACACATTTCTGCTGTACACTTCTCTCATTACAGTAGGCATACCTTTCTTTATCATGGAGTTGATTAGCGATTTTAAAACCTTCTCTTGATCCTTCCATATTTTCCTAACAGGCAAAATGTTCTCAGCATCTGATCTTGGAATACTGTTAATTGTCTTGTTTCTCTGTTCGCCACTAGGCGCAGAAGAAGTTTCAAAGCAATGCGCAGTCCAAAAGTGGAAAGCAAAAACCAGAAGTGTAAATATGATCTTGTTTAGACACTTCGTCTTCATGTTTAGTATTTTCTTGATAACGTTGGTGCAAGGATTATTCTTAAAGGCGCATTATATATCACCCAAAAACTACAGCTCTGGATTTACAAAACTATTTGGTAATGTTTCCAAACTGAAGTTCAGTAAAGGAGAGGTTTTTGTTTGTCTAAAATGCTATCAAACTCTCAAATATATATTTTCAGTTAGTAAACGAAAAAGTTATTAGCATCAGTAATAGTGATGCGCAACTATCATTCAACAAGATAATCTAAAGGCTACCTTTTTATGGAAATATATCCAATATAGATATTTTGAACTGTAGAAATGACTCGACCTCCTAATTAAAAATACTTTTGAAAAAGAGAAATTTCTTCTGTGGTTCTTCTTGCTGAGGCTAAAAACTTATTAAAATGAAAGTTGTGCGTAATCCTGCGCAGTTTGGGTCTGGCAGAGTATCGGCTTTCACTTTCACTAAATAAAGAAAGTGGAACAATCGCAGAGTACTTGCAGCACGCGCTGTGAAGTGAAACAAAACTGAAAATTCCTACTTAAAATTTTCCTAATTCATTAAATCATGCGTTTTGTGTGAAGGCTCACCAGAAGAGAAGTGATGCTGCTGAGAGATCGCCGTTGATTTGTGAAGCAAAATCCTTGCAGATTCAGAAAGGACCAGTTACGTGAGAGCTTTTCTTTTCTCTGTATCTCATAACGCTGCCCTTGCTCCCGGCGAGTTTTTCAAGGACAGGGAATACGGAGACGAGGAAGAGGCAGAGATAAAAGAGTGAAGGATAAATCGAGAGAAAAAAATGCCAAAGAACAGAGGAAATCAAGCGTTCATCTCACGTATCTTAATGATCATTTTTTCTTCCACAAAGTGCAGCTTCGTATTGTGAAAGGGCTTCTCACGTCAACCGAAATCAGAATTACAAATGCTGTTGTGTAGATTCTTCAGCAAATATATGGAAAAAATAATACGTAAAACATTTTTTGCAACCTATTTCGCAAGAACTTTACATCTTCATTTATTTATTTATTTATTTTATGCTTTTTTAGCATAAGCGCATGCATATTTATAACTATATATGTTTCGTGTCCAACGAAAAGAGCAGTGAGTCAACTTCCGCCAGAGTATGCTGTAGAATATTCTCTTTAAATTTGCAATAATCGAATATATGTCGAATTACTGCTTAAAATTAATCTAACCTTCACAGCATTGTGCGTTTGCTATTCAGAAAGCCATGCCTCCTGCTTACTTCTGACTGATACACTTATAATGCCACAATTTTGCTATTCAGAACGCCATGCCTCCTTTTTACTTCTGACTGATACACTTATAATGCCACAATTTTGCTATTCAGAAAGCCATGCCTCCTTCTTACTTCTGACTGATACACTTATAATGCCACAATTTTGCTATTCAGAAAGCCATGCCTCTTGCTTACTTCTGACTGATACACTTATAATGCCACAATTTTGCTATTCAGAAAGCCATGCCTCCTTCTTACTTCCGACTGATACACTTATAATGCCACAATTTTACTATTCAGAAAGCCATACCTCCTTACTTCTGACTGATACACTTATAATGCCACAGTTTTGCTATTCAGAAAGCCATGCCTCCTTCTTACTTCCGACTGATACACTTATAATGCCACAATTTTGCTATTCAGAAAGCCATGCCTCCTGCTTACTTCTGATTGATACACTTATAATGCCACAATTTTGCTATTTAGAAAGCCATGCCTCCTGCTTACTTCTGACTGATACACTTATAATGCCACAATTTTGCTCTTCAGAAAGCCATGCCTCCTGCTTACTTCTGACTGATACACTTATAATGCCACAATTTTGCTATTCAGAAAGCCATGCCTCCTTCTTACTTCTGACTGATACACTTATAATGCCACAATTTTGCTATTCAGAAAGCCATACCTCCTTCTTACTTCTGACTGATACACTTATAATGCCGCAATTTTGCTATTCAGAAGGCCATGCCTCCTGCTTACTTCTGACTGATACACTTATAATGCCACAATTTTGCTATTCAGAAAGCCACGCCTCCTTCTTACTTCTGACTGATACACTTATAATGCCACAATTTTGGCAGGCGCATGAAACTCGAATGCGTAATACAGTGTAACTTGTCTAATTCGAACGTTTTTAATTCGAATTCTTGGTTAATTCGAATTCTTCATTTGGTCCCTTGAATTTTATATATAAATAATGTTAAAAAAAACCTCTTTAATTCGAAGAAACACCCATTTTCGTAATCTCGTATTTTTAACAATTATCTTTTAAAATGGGTACGTACTGTTCTGGATGAAGTTACGAGTTCTGGGTGAAGCAACAACTTAAGCCTGAAACTATAGCCAACTGCTTCGGATAAGCAGGCTTCTAGCACCCCGATGATGAATCTCAACTACATCAAGGTAATGGTGGCGAGGAGATCATACCCACTGTGGAGTACTGGGAAGACGTAGGCCGTGATGTACCGTACGAGGCTTTTGTGAGAGTTGATGACAATTTAGCTGTTTGTGGTGAGCTCACAGATGATGAGATCTCGGCTGATGTTATGAATATGAAATCTAGTTCTGTATCTTCAGATGAAGAACTGGAACGGCAAGAATTTTCTGAAGAGTACCTTTAAAATTCAGTAGAGGCCTTGGTTCACCTCCAACAGTTAAGGAAGTTTATTGAGGGACAGCAGAATGTAAGTGACTCTCCATTTCATTCACTTGATAAACTTGAGGAATTTACCGTTACCCATAACATAAATTCTAAGAAGCAGGCCAAAATTTCACCTTTTTTTTTTTACGAATTGTTTTTGAATTTACCGTACTGTACTTTTTTTGTATGTTATGAATAAATATGTTGTTTTTTACAGCACTTGAATGTACCCATATTCAAACTTGCCTAATTCGAATTTGTCGATAATTAAAATTATTTTTGTGGTCCCTTCAGCTTCGAATTATCCAAGTTACACTGTATTACTGAAAGCTGTGTATTGTTCGCTTTGTTTAGTCTTTTCTATTTTTCTAGAAGACAGTTTGACTAAAACTAATCAGAAGCATGCTTCGTCAAAATATGTTCCCTTAATAATTATAGTTTTCAAGTTTAATTAGACATCTGGCAAAAATAGTTTATCATCAATTCATCTCTTACAGGACTAAAGAGAAACGAATCGTAAGTATGGAAAATTGAGCTTTGGAATCCACTTAGTTGATTATTTTTTTTAGACGCCCGTAACATTCCACGTACCTTTAGGCCACGATCGGTCACGTTTAATCAGGAGTTCCGTTTATGCAATAACTGAATAATTTTTTTACAATATACAACGCCTTCGTGAAGTGAGCACGGAAGACATACAATTAATACGATTCTTCTTAACAATAATTCTCATTCTTTTTAGTTCATCCACAGCCATAATTGACATTTGCCCGGAGCCCCACCCATGAGTCCAGTTGCTTAAATATCTCAGAGCCGTCCAAATTATCCAGTGGTAACAGAAGGGAGCTTCTAGCCAGTAACTGCACCAGGGTTCGAGTTCTGAATGAGTTATGGGTAGTGTTTTCGTTCTACAGTGCTAGTTTTGTTTCTTCCCCAAAATTTGTACCTCTAAAATTTGGAAAGGACCACCTTATTAGCACGGGTCAGCAATCTACTGCACGCGTGCCAGTGGTAACAGAAGCGATTTTAGAAAAACAAAATAAATAAATGTAAGTGATGGTAAGTCCTAATATTTTTCAGGCAATATTTAATTATGTGCACACACACACACACACACACGTACACACACACGTACACACACACACAGAACATAGAAAAACCGAAATCGAGAACTTAGAAAAATCGAGATCAAGGCGCTGTTTGCAACAAACGGTGCGTAGGAACTACGATCTCGGAAACGGCGCGGCTTGTGGGTTGTTCACGTGCCACTATAGGGGGTACGTATCAAAAGTGGTGCACAGATGACCAAACGACGAACTGTCGTCCAGCCGTGCGTCTCCCGCAGCTCATTGATGCCAGAGGGGAGCACAGACTGCCGCGCATTGTTCATAGTGGCTGCAGGGCCACAGCGCGACAAATCACCCGCAGCTACAACAGTAGTGATTAGGGCAATGTGTCACAGAACGCAGTTCATCGAAGCCTTCTGCGCATGGACCTGTGAAGCCGAAGACCCAGCCAGGTCCCCATGCTCAACGCACGTCATCGCAAACAACGCATGAAATAGCCCAAAATTATCGAGATCGGACCGTGGATGATTGGAAGAAAGTGGCCTGGTCTGACGAATCAAGATTCCTGTTGCATCGCGTAGACGGCAGAGCGCGGCTACACGGATTACCAACGGAGGCTATGGCACCTGGATGAACTGTTGAGCGGAAACAGGCCGGCGGGGGCGGTGTTATGATGTGGGCGATATTTTATTGGGACACTTTAGGCCTCATTATCCCAATAGCACAATCCCTGATAGCTGTCTGGTATCTGAACATCGTTGCGGACCAAGTTCACCCATTCACGGCAACTGTGTTCACTGCGGGTGATGGCCAGTACCAAGAAGATTATGCGCCATGCCATACTGCCAGAATCGTCAAGGATTGGTTCGGGGAGCATGCTGGTGACTTTCTGTTAATGCCCTGGCCTCCAAATTCACCTGACATGAACTCAGTCGAACATTTGTGGTTCGACTTGGAAAAGCCGGTTCACGCTAAATCGCCGCAACCCCGAAATGTTCGGTAACTGGAGGACCTGCTGTTGATATCATGGTACCAAATACTACAGGTAACCTATCGCCACCTCATTGAATCGATGCCTCGCCGAGTGGCCGCTGTTTTGCGTGCTAAAAGGAGTCCTACAGCTTATTAAGCAGGTGGTCATAATGTAATGGCTTATCGGAGTATATATGTATATATATATAAGGACAGGGATGTAAGGTCAGGTGATGCGTAACATCACAGCCTCTCCTTGACAAATGTCAACCCCGCCTTCTCGTGGTGCATCCTGTTCCCACTAAAGGGGCTCTGACGACCGCCCATAGCGGTATAACTATACCATCGGGATTAGAGGAAATTCTATCCCACACTCACCAACCCGCTTGGCCAGCGTGGTGAGTTATGGCCAAACCCCTCCAAAATGATTCCACAACTTAAATCTTGGCCCTCAGTCTCCGGCAGCTGGAATGTACCTGGCCAAGGCAGCGGCCAGTGCGACATGAAGGCAGAGGGTGCTAAGAATCCCCGGAGGACCGGACTAGGCTGCCATCTGATGCTGACCTTGGCTACTTACAATGGACGCTCCCTATCTTCTGATTCAAGGCTTCTTGAATTGGAAGAGAAACTACAAAGGATCAAGTGGGACATCGTGGGGCTAAGTGAGGTAAGGAGAAAAGGAGAAGATCTCATCGAACTGAAAAGTGGTCATCTCTTCTACTATCGTGGGACAGATACTGGCAGAACTAGTGGTGTTGGATTTATAATAAACAAGAAACTGAAGGATAAAGTTGTAGAAGTTGAAAGTTCCTCTGACAGAGCTGCACGACTTGTTATCCAACTCTCGAAAAGATACCAGGCTCAGATTATTCAAACTTATGCACCCACCACAAGTCATCCTGAAGAAGAAATTGAAGAATTTTATGAGGAAATTTGTCATCTAAATAATAAAGGTAAGCAGCACTTGAAAATAATTATGGGAGATTTCAATGCAAAAATAGGGCAACGGCAACAGAATGAAACTTCAGTAGGTAAATTCGGTCATGGCAACAGAAACCAGCGTGGAAATACTCTCGTTGAGTTTGCAGAGGCAGAAGGGTTTTTCATCTTGAACTCCTTCTTCAAGAAAAAGCCACACAGGAAATGGACATGGAAACATCCAAATGGGACGACAAGTGAAATTGATTTTATTATGTGTAACAAAAAATTCGTCATAGAAGACTGCAGTGTGCTAAACAAGTTCAACACAGGTAGTGACCATAGATTGGTGAGATGTAAGATGCACCTCAACACTAAACTTGAACGTGGCAAGCTCATAAGACAAACAAAATCTATTGACATAACCAACCTTAAAAAACACCATAATACCTTCAAGTTAGAACTGAAGAACAGGTTCTCTGCTTTAGAAGGCCTAACATCGGAAGAAGTGGACATCTCTGAAGTTAACAGAAAAGTAACCAAAGCTCTTATGGAAACAGCAACAAAATTAGCTGGGTCTAAGAACAAGTTGCATGTGAACAAATTATCAGGAAAAACCAAAATGTTGATGCAAAAAAGAAGAGAGATGAGGACAACTAAAGAAGATGTGACTTCCAAAGTGGAATATATAGAGCTATGCAAGACAGTAAGAAAAAATATCACTGAAGACGTAAGGAAATTCAACTGTGAACTAGTGAGGAAAGCAATTGAAAACAACCAAAGCCTAAAGATAGCAAAGGGACATCTCAGTAAGGGAAAAAAACAGATTATGGCACTGAGAAAAGAAGATGGTTCTGTAACAAGAAATAGAGGCGAAATTTTGACAAGAGTGAAAGATTTCTACTCCAAATTATATGAAAGGGATGATATATGCACTCCAGACATCATGAAAGATACCAGTACCAGAGTTCCTCCAGTCCTTCCAGCAGAAGTTGCACATGCAATCAAGAACATGAAGCGAGGAAAAGCTCCAGGAGAAGATGGAATCACTGTAGACATCATACAAGAAGCAAGTGGAGAAATCGAAACAGTACTCGCCCAAATTTTCACTCGATGCCTTAATGAAGGAAAGATTCCTGAGGGTTGGAACACCGCTACAATGATCCTGCTACATAAGAAAGGTGACATTGAGGATCTCGGAAACTACAGACCTATCAGCCTCCTATCAGTAGTTTATAAAATCTTCACTAAAGTTCTTTCACACCGCTTGAAGATAACACTGGACATGGCTCAACCGAGAGAACAAGCTGGATTCAGGAGTGGCTACAGCACAATAGATCATATCCACGTGCTGAGAGAACTAATTGAAAGAGCGAGGGAATATGAACTTCCATTGTGCATGGCTTTTATCGATTATGAAAAAGCCTTTGATTCGGTGAAACCATCAGCAGTTACAATGGCTCTGAAAACCTGCGGTATTGAAGATGCATACATTAATATTATTAATAACATCTATGAAAATGCAAGTGCAAAGATTAGGCTGTTTGAAAATACAACACACGTAAAAATTGGAAAGGGAGTGAGACAAGGTGACACCATATCTCCGAAGCTCTTTAATGCCACATTGGAGGGTGTTTTTCAGTCGCTGAGCTGGGAAAACAAGGGGATAAAGATTAATGGAGATTATCTAACCCACCTTCGTTTTGCTGATGACGTAGTCATTTTTGCAACTACCCCATCAGAGCTGCAGAGTATGATCCAGGAACTTGCTGACAAGAGTAAAGAAGTGGGATTAAAAATGAACTTTCAGAAGACAAAAGTGATGTTCAATGCTTTTACAAGAAATGAAGATTTATCGATTGATGGAGAAAAGCTGGAGATAACAGACACATACGTTTATCTTGGACAGCAGATATCAAGTGAGGGTCACATTGATGAAGAAATTAATCGGCGCACAAAACTTGCCTGGAGAGCTTTTGGAAGAAACAGCATAATTTTCAAGAGCAATATGCCATTATGTCTTAAAAGAAAAGTGTTTGATCAATGCATCCTTCCAGTGCTTACGTATGGTGCAGAGACGTGGACCTTAACTAAAAGAGACATACAAAGGCTGCAGACAACTCAAAGTAGCATGGAGAGGTGCATGCTTGGTGTAACCAGGAGAGATAAGAAGAGGAACTCGTGGATCCGAAAAATGACGAGAGTGGAAGACATCATGGTCAGAGTTAAATCCCTGAAATGGCAATGGGCTGGACATACTGCCAGAAGGACAGATCATCGATGGACAGCCGAAATTTTAGATTGGATTCCAAGGGACAGGAAAAGACCCAGAAGAAGACCACATGGGAGATGGGTGGATGAAATTCGAAAGTATGCAGGGGTGACATGGAGGAGACTGGCACAAGACAGACCGTTGTGGAGGAAACTTGGGGAGACCTTCGTCCAGCAGTGGATTGATAATGGTTGACAATGATGATGATGATGATGATATAAGGACAAGAGTCATTTTCATATACATACACACTACGTCAAAAAAATAGGGTGCATCCAGAAGGACGTGTTGGATCGCAATGCTATTCCGGAGGAAAGTAAGTTTACCAGGAACAATAAATGATTAAACATTGCGATTGATATGGACAATATTTATTGAGCTGCACTCCAATAAGATGTGTCTCTCAGTATTGTGTCGGGCCGCCATGTTTGCTCACACAGCATTCCAGACATCTCGGCATGGAGTTCTACAGGTTCCTAATGATGTCCTGCGATAAGCCTCCCATGCAGTTTCAATCTTCTCGCGCAGTTCTTGCAGATTGTGCAGTAGGGGTGGAGTGTGGATAGCGCGTCCCATAGCATCCCGCACATTTTCCATCGGCGATAGGTCTGGCGATGCGGCTGGCCATGGCAGAGTGTTAGTACGTTGAAGGCAAGATCTCGAGACAGCATCAGTATGCGGACGAGCGTTGTCCTGTTGAAAAATTGCACCGTAGTGAGCGTTCAGAAAAGGTAGGGCCACTGGTTGCAGGATTCATTAACGTAGCGTTGGGCTGTCAAAGTGCCTGTAATGGACAGCAAAGAGGATCTGGCATGTAGGCAATTGCACTCTACACCACGACACCAGGCCTTCTGGACGTGTGACTTTCGACAACAAACCGTTCATCTTGGCGCTGACCAGGGTGCCTCCACACACGGATTCCTTGGTCGTCTCCTCCAAGACAAAATGGTGTCGTCTCCTCAAGACAAAAACTGAAGATCACCCGCTGCCATTCTGAGTGGATCCTTGGCAGTCTGTCACGACACCATTACAGTCTTTGGCGACGATGCAATGGTGTTAAGGGCAGTCGTCGTAACGGTCTGCGTGCCTGTAGTCCTACGTCGTGCAGTCGTCTGCCACTAATCGGACGATGCAGGGAGAGCACCAATGCTCGCTGAATATCCTCAATCGTGGCTGTTGGGTCACTCCGGGCATGTCGGAGAACCCGTCGGTCCTCTCTTTCACCGTGGTTCGTCTAGGTCTCCTAGACCCTTCCTGTTGCTTCTGTGTGCCTTGTTCTATCCACTGCCGCCAACAGCGTTCTATGGTGATATCCGCACGACCGGTATGGCGCGCAATACGGTGATAAGACCATCCCGCTTCCCGAAGCCCTAACGATGCGGCCCTTCTTGAACTCCTCCAACTGCTTGAATTGCTTCCGAACTTTTCTCCGAGGCATACTTCACTTGCAAAGGATGCAAACAAACACAACAGAACAAGTCAGAATGGCAAGCACGCGCAACGGGACGACCTTATATAGCCTGTCATGCACAGCGCTACGACCTCTCCTTGCTGGCGTCACATTGCGCTGCCGAGCGTGATACTTAAATCATTTGCATGTCTCTCAATGTCAAACCTATCCACCAAGTTTCATTCCTGTTGGTTGCTTCCTCCTGGGTGCAACTATTTTTTGGACGATGAGTGTATATATGAAAATGACAAGAATGGAAAACATAATGATCAGGCTAAAATCCCTGAAATGGTAATGGGCGAGACATGTTTCAGGAGAATGGATCACAGATGGACATCCCAAATTTTAGATTGGATTCCAAGGGACAGAAAAAGACCCAGAAGACCACACGGGAGATAGATGGGTGAAATTTGGAAGCATGCCAGAATAAGATGGAGGAGAGTGGCTCAAGACAGACAGTGGTGGAAGAAACTTAGGGAGACCTTCATCAAACAGTGCATTGATAATGGTTGACAATGATGATGACGATATACAATGTATATATGTATTTAAGGTGAAGGGGGCGAGCATGCGGGAGACACGGTTGATACTTCCATTTGCGTTGCTTTCGGGTTTTGGATCTGTAAATACCTGTGAGCAAATATTTCCACACAAGAAACCAGCTTCTAATCCTCATCGAAGCCGCTTAATTACTGCACATCCAGAAGCATGCGTGAAACTTAAAGTTACGAAATACGTTCCTGATAAAGAGAAACTAAACAAAGGGAAGCATCCCCCTGTGAATATATATTATATATATATACACTGAAGAGCAACTCAGCTGGCGTTATGCAAATGTGGCGCTGTGGGCGGTCCTGTAAACGGAAACGACATGACGTATGCAGCGATCCGACAATATAAGGAGTGATGCGACGGGAATCAGTAAGAGTCGGACGCAGTATGGGTAAGACGAAGGATCTAAGCGCATTTGATGGTGGGCAAATCGTCGGGGACCGAAGAATGGGTCACTCCATTTCGGAAGTCGTGCAGGCACTGGGATTTTTACGAGCAACTGTGTCGCGGGTGCACAGTGAGTACATCGAATTCGGTAAACCATCCCTGCAAGGGCCAACTGCCGTGGACAACAGCGTGTGGATGAGCGGGATCATCGTCGGCTAGCTCCCATTGTAACAGCAGATTGACGGGCCACAGTGCAAGAAATCACTCGGCAATTTAACACTGGTGCACAAAAACGTGTAAGCAGCCACACCTTCCAGAACCATCTCCTCGCTATGGGGTACAGAAGCCATCGTCCCACGAGGGTACCGCTGCTGACCGCACATCACAGGGTGCAAAGATTAGCATGGGCGCGGGAACATCGCCACTGGACCCTAGACATGTAGAAAAATCTTGCCTGGACTGATGAGTCGAGATTCACGTCGGTACATGTGCATGGCAGGATACGAGTACGGCGCAAACCACATGAAGCGATAGATCCTTCTTGATAGCAGGGTACTCTTCAAGCTGGTGGGAGTGGCATTCTCGTCTGGGGACTGTTTACGTGGACTGAAATGGGACCCCAGGTACGTGTGACATCGTCCCTCACAAGTCAACGTTACCGGGATTTCCTGGACGACCATTTGCTCCCGTTTGTGCGTCTTCAACATCCCACTGGGGACCTCATCCTGCAACAAGACAATGCACCGTGCCATCGATCCTGAATTGTTTCCGAATGGTTGGATGAACACTCCACCGACGTAACCTAGCTTCCTTTCCTTGGTCAGCTAGGTCACTTGACCTCAATCCCATCGAGTACATCTGGGATGCCATCAAGAGAGATGTTCGAGGCTCTGACCCCCCTCCATCAAATCTTCGTGAACTGTGGGAGTTTGTTCAATGGTCGTGGATCCGTATGGCTTCCCAACGCTTCCGGTGTCTTGTCGAGTCCATGCCGAGACGAATCGCCGCCGCCGTCATCAGGGCGAAAGGTGGTGCTACACGTTACTAGACAGGTATCTCTCATTCAATTGCTCTTCAGTGTGTATATATATATTTGTATAAAAGTGTGTTGTTTTTCGTTTATTTGCATCGCTGTTATTTATTTTATACATATTTACATTAAATGTGAATTTAGTCGAAAAATCTTCACTGAAAGGTAGAGACAAATCAATATATGGTTGCTTTATGGCAGTGTGGTATGAGTAATTATCTTTAAAACAGAATTTCCTTCAAAATACATAAGTTGTTTGTACTCTTTTTCATCAATAATAAGGTAAATTTCATTTTCTTAAATATTCGTTCTGTAATTATTACTAAAACCTGATCCAAAAAAAGAAAAGTGTAAAGTTATAGAAGAAATTGTGGAGGCATCCGGAAGCGCAGCGCGTTGTTCTATTACTCTACATCTAAATATCTGTTTATTTGTCATTATATCCATTTATTTGTCATTATTACTCTACATCTAAATACCTATTTATTTGTCATTATTACTCTACATCTAAATATATATTTATTTGTCATTATTACTCTACATCTAAATATCTATTTATTTGTCATTATTACTTTACATCTAAATATATATTTATTTGTCCTTTTCTCCTTGGATATTAGAAAATTAGATGTGGGCTTATTTGCAAAAATGAAGCCACCACGCCTGAGTGGCTTCATAGTATTATTTACAGCGCTTTAAAAGTTTTCAGTCTTGCAGCCTTTTAAACTCACGAACAGGAGAGGACTGGCACCATCAAATCAACCTGGTAATTTAGAACTTTTACCGGACCTGCTATTTCGAATGTACACTACAGCATTCAAACGGAAAAACAAAAAAAAAAAAAAAACAAGACAGTACCGTGGTACTCTTTGTAAATAATTTATGTTATGCATCTTTCGCGTGCCAATATCCTTTTGTAGGTGGGATATAAAACGAGTGATGCAAGAGTATATATGTATTTATTATTACGTACAACATACTGTATTTATTCGCGTCACTCACGACCACACTCAGCCACAGTCCGGTACTACAATACTAAGTGGAATCAAATCACAACAAACAATGAGGTTCACTAAATCCTTACAATGTTCGGTACTTAGGTAGGTGGATTAATGGAAGTTTTTGTCGTAAAAACAATGAAAGAAGATATGTGAGTCATAAAAGTAAATAGTTGATAAACAATGGCGGCGGCATAGTAAGTATTTCGACTGTTTAGTTTGCGACGTACTACAGTGGTAAAGCACGTGTCAAGACGACAAATCTGCAGCGACACATTCTGTCCGTGTTGCTTAGTTGGGAGAGCAACTTACTCCGGAATGAGGGGTCGCGGTTTCGATCTCCGTCACGGGCAAGCTTGTGTTTTCACAAATTTTCCCCGGAGCAATATTTATTATTATTATTCAGGTTTAGACGAACGTAAGAAACGACTCTGACATGGATAATTAAAAATACTTGCTACTGTCGGTAAAGATGCATAGCATCAAAAATGCATTTTTGTAATGGCTTTTATCACATTTAGCATCACGTTCTCCTACTTTACGCAGATTGCCGATGAGATATTGTTACATTCATGTAATATGTGAACAAAATAATGTTCCACGATAGTTTAACAATGAAATTAACCACTGTTTCGTCACTTCAGGGGACAGCATGCGGCACCATCAGATTTTAACAATGGTTTTGGCTCACCGACTACTTCCGTTACCCATTTTCGTTACATCGAAAGTTTTGACTTGGAATTTACTACTGTCAGGAAAGATGCATAGTATAAAAATATCTTAATATCATTTTATTACGCAAAATATGTGTAAAATATTTAACCTTGTAAACGGCCGATGTACCTTGTGCCCAAAATTTTCTGCAGTCCGAAAACAGAAATGTTCAAATAGCGGCCGGGTTTTAAGAAAGCTATGGCAAAACAATTGCTTTTCCCTTCTTCATCTGAGCAGTATAGATCATAAACCTGTCAATGGTGATAATTCTTTGCTTCTAGTTCTTTATTCTCTCTTTCATGACCTAAGGCACGATGGTGAATGGCTAGTTCCTCTAACACGCACACTATACCAATGAATGGAAAAAAAGGGATTCAAATTGTTATTGCCCTTTTAGCAGGTAATACACCAGAAAGGATTGGTGTAAATTAGAGATGGGACGAATACTAAATTTTCTCGAATCCAAATTCTAGCAGGTTGTCGAATCCCTCGAATCTCCCGAATCTCTCATATAAGAATAATTATAAGAAAAAAAGGGAAAGAAAATACTTGTACTTAAAAATTTTTAATTGAAGCAAACTTTGAAATCTGTGTTTAATGAAAAACAAATTAAAGAATACAGTTTTCAAAAATATACCTACACTTATTAAGAAGATACAAATGAAATTAAATGAATTAATAATTTACATTTACTGAATGAAGTGCATAACTCTCTTGAGTCTTAAGGTTCATTTCCATTTTCTGAACATAATTTAACAAAAAAATATCTGAGTAACAATCCACATTTTTTTATTTACGGGCACAAGATAAATCGCTCCAAAATATGCGTAAATGCTGTGGTTCGCTATAGAAATTACGTAGGAATAGAAACAGTAAAGCGAGAGAAACGCTGAGATTGAGAGAAAAATACAGACCGGATACCGCGGAGCATACACTGATAGCGTGGGCAAGTGAGACGCTGCAGAGTCGAGAACTAGAAATGCTGAGCTGTACACAGAGTTACTTGAGTCATGTGCGCGACGCGGCTCAAGGTCACACTCTACCCTCCGTTCTGACGCTCGTTACCACGGTAACGGCTGCTGGGAAAGAGATAAAATATGGCTAAGTCACTTTTCCCACTATACTTGAGGTATGGTGGCTAAAACAGTGTCCGATGGAAGACGCCAGTCGGTTCGGCGTTGCTTTCTGTGTTTAGCTGAACAATTCCTTTACTGTTGCATCCGGTTTGGAGGTAACGAGCTATTTCAAATAGCTGTGTACACACTGTAGACGATCTTCGATTGTTTTTTAATGTCAGAACTCGTCATGCTGACAAAAATTCGAACAAATATCGCTCTAGAACGAGCACCAAACGCCAAGTTTTTTCGGTTAAGATTCGAAAGATTCGAATGACGAAAAAAGAGCGAAGATTCGAGTTTTCGAATCTAGAATCTTTTTCAACATTCGCGGGATTCGAGGATTCGAATGTCCCATCGCTAATTTAAATCATTTTTTAAAATAATCGCTTTCAATATGAATAATAGAACTAATACGCAGCTTCACTTCCTCCAGCTGCGTTCGGCCCACTTCTTAGACAGCGTATATATTCGTTCCAGCTGATTTCTTACTATTTTGCTATCCGCGAGTTAATTCATTCCACACGGCTAAAGCGTTAAATGATAAATTATAAAACAGTTTTCTTTGACTAGGACTTATTATATTTTCACGAAACCCAATTTTAGAGAGTAAAATGGGTGAATCGATTGCATAAAGAAATATAGAGTTGGCCCAGAGGTGCAATTTGAACTTGGGTAAAAAACGTAATTGAAAGAATCCGTTTTGGGGAGCTGTTGGTAGCAATGTTTACTAATGTTCATTAGACATATTAATATTCATTCACAGATACTCGTGTTTGGTTGCCGTTGGATATTATAGTGTTTTGTGTTTGTACTAAAATTTAGGCATTTCGGTTATGTATGTGTCTTATATTGACTTTCTAGTTGAACTGCTTTTGCTTTTCGGATTTGTGATGCGGATCCATCAATAACCAAATGCTGTGCAATTAGATGTAAACTAGATGAAAGCCCGTCAATAATGGCGGGGAAAATAAAATTTTTGGTACAGAAGTTATTGACATTTATTTAGAGTTTTTGAGTTCCACGTCAATAGATGGCGACGTTGGCTTACAGCTTTCTGAAAATTTCCCAAATATTCGGTTATAGAATTTGATACGACGGGTTGTCTGTTATGTGGTTTGTAAAACCTTTAGTACCTGTTTCGTCAACACTTCCTGGAACACAACATTTTTCGTACACACTGACTGTGAACCCTGTATCAATTTCCCATGTTCTTTTCCGTGAACTATTTTTGCCGGCTCAACGCTATTCAGAGCGGCATCATTAATGCTTTCTTGTTCAACTTCATTAAGCATTTTGCATGCGTCGGCAAAAGGATTATTTTGAGACATGAAAGAGACTTGGATTGCACTGGGCGCTTTCCCTAATCCTCATTCTTTGATCACCAGCCTCTTCCGCGTCCAATATATACAGTTGAGCAAACTTTCTCTTGTCCCCACCTTCCTCCCCTTTCTACCTTGCTTCCGTGTCACTTTCCTATCGGGCACTCTAGCCCAAATCTCCTAGCATCCTATTTCTAAGGGTTGTTTAAGACCTGGGGTCAGACACTCTCTTCCTAAAATCCTCTACATACGATCATGATCATGATCTCTGGTCCCCAATTGCTGGTTGCAAAGCTCCTGCTCGATGGTAAATTTGTCCATTAATTCGGAAACAACAGAGGCCGTATCCAGGAGACAGAGTAATGTTAGCTCCCATGGACGCAAACGCCAAAGCGCTATTTATTGATCTTATGTTGTCCATGAAATTTTTGAATGTTGATGCTGTTCTTTCGTTAACAGGGGATGATCTTATAGCATCTAATTTTACTTTGTCTTTATGACAGCATTGCGCAAAAAGTTTGACAGATGGATGTTCTGCCGCAAAATGTTTTGCATGGCAAAGTTCGCAAATACTGTCCACGGAACCACAGTTATGAGCGTCTACATTTGGTTCTACAACGTTAACTGCGTCAAGAACAGCTTGTTTTCTAGTTCGTGGATTTTGTCAGCGGATTGCAACACGTCTCTGGCGTAATATTTGCGATTGTGACATGTCTGCAATCTGATGTCGTTCGCGATCTTGTGCGATTTATTCTGGCGTCATGTTTGCGATTCGGTGTCGTTCCCGACTTTGTTCAGTTTTCTGAAGAGTTATATTTGCTACGCGATGACGATTCCGATCGCATTCTCTTTGCACAGCAGACATACTTTCCCGACGGGCCGTTTCTTGCTCCGCCTTTCGTCTTTTTGCCGCCTCCTACTGCAAAGCTACTTCCTCAGCAGATTTTTTCCGTTTAGGAGGCATATTTGCAGTGTTGTTGTTAAAACTCGCGCAAAAAAAAGTCGATGTTTTGAGACAAATGAACCACAATATGAATTAAATGACTTCGAATCGCACACACCTGAAAAAAAAACTCTAACTTTAAACGAAAGTAAAACAGTTGTAAACAAAACATTAAACAAGAACGGTTACGGATAACACAGTTTGAACACCGGAGTATAAATGTTCGTCTTTTTCTGTTAAACAGCGTAATAAAGCATATCAAGGGTATATAAATATTAATAATAATGAATTTTATTTTTTGCTGTTACATTGTAGGCTGCAAAAAATAAAATTTATTATTATTATTATTATGACTATTTATATACCCTATATGAAATAGAACCAACACTTCTGATGTAAAGTTTTCGTATTCTAAAGAGTTAACCGTGTGGCGTAACGCATCTCTGACGTCATGTGAGAATGATTTGGATTAGATGACGTCACAGCAGCAGCTTCTTCTTTGTTGCTATGACAATAAAACAAAGTCATATACGCGTAGACTGTGCGCGTGTATGTCATGATGTCCCCCACACGAAAACACGAAAAGCAAAGCGTGATGTCATAAACATTTGTTTCTCGGTTGTTGCTATGACGACTTAAAAAGTGGCACGGAGGCAAAGAATATAAACGCTTCGCGTGAAGAAGCTCAACTCTCGTAGAGATAATGTAAAACAGGCGACAGCAGCGCCACCATGTAATGCGGCAGCAGATGCTCTGCGGGAAAGTTAACATTCAGGCGCAAAAAGCGTAGGAGACACGGGACGGGAAGCCTATTTCACGGAAAGGAAGCTAAGCTTTGATCTGCGACTGTTTCCTTCGGTCTCATTGGGTCTACTAAAGCCTTTTTTTTTTTTTGTTGTTGTTCTTTTCTGAGTATCCCTCCTGTCCCTTCTTTTGGTGAAACAAATATATACATTAGCAATTAATATTATTTTAAGGAAATTTTAGCAGTTTTATTCTCACTTTAAGCACCGTAGTAATACCAGGTTGCTTGGCATGAATTTCATATTTACAATATACCTTAAATGTCAAAAATGCTGAGGCTGGTTTCCCAGTAGCAGCCATAATAATAATAAAAAAAAAAAGCAAAGACAATCGCAGTTTCCCAAAGCTACAATTTTTTTCTACCCTTCCGAAGTTTGTAAATTAAACGCACTGCGCTGGAGAAATTTTCTCAACAGATCGGAAAAACATCCGTTCGTATCTGAGTAGGTTCGAACCTGGGCCGCTGGCATGATAGCTGAGCTCTCTACCGACCGGACCAACTCGCCACGATTGAGTGTATGCTTAAAGCTGTCTGTTTGGTATGCATTGTGTAATCGAATGCTTCCCTCTTTCATTTTACAACATTACGAGGTATTTTTCATAAAAGTCAGTTTCATATAATTGATAAATTAATTTTTTCAACGTAACGATAGCTTTTTTCAGCAAACGTTGTTTTAATGGTTTTCCAGGATATTTGTTTCAAACGGTTTCAAATTTGTTCTTGTTATTCATCCACTCCATTCCATGAATTGTTATTCATCGGAATGGAGTGGGTGTATTTCATGGCTGTAATATAAACGCAGATCTAGATGAGAACAACAAAACCTTTGAACAAAACGCCAACACAAACAAGCGTTTATATTCTTTGAACACAAACACGCATGCTCAGTCTAACTCAGTCTGCTCGGCATCCTGCGGCATCAGCCTGTAATGTTGGCTTCTGTGTAGTAATTCTTTGCCGCATAATATAGTGGCGCTAGTTACGTCTCGCTGAGCCTTACCTTCTTATCAGTTAGATATTCTTTGACGGAGGAGGGCTCTAGCAAATTATTCATTAGGATTATTCCAGCAGCTGTGTCAAAAAGAGATTTACGTAATAATTCGGTGTCAGCTGCTGTGTATGGGGTCTTCTTATAGGTTATAACGTCTATGAATTCATTTTTCAAAACCAACTTTTATGAGAATTTAGTTAGACGTATTGCAATCGATTGTTAATTTAACTTTATTTAAATAATTATTAAGGAATAGGCCTCAGTGAGCCCTGCCCAGTGATTGCTTCGAGCGATTATACATGTGTTGTCTCAAAACAACTGACAATGTTTTTATAAAAAAAATCAACAGCAACAAAAAAAAACGAGTACCTTAATTATCAAGGAAGTGGTTACTTTTTTTGAAATACTGTCCGTTGCATCGAATACAGGCGTCCCAACAATCTTCCCACTTTTTTAATGTCTTCTGGAATTCTTCTGAATTTTTTGATTTTCCTCATTTTTTTTATATGTTATAGTACAACATAAAAGTACACTGAACAAACAGTTTTGGATGTATTTTCCCAACCCCTTTGGAGATATGGGTCCTCAACCCTTCCCCCTAAAATGAGCTGCAATAGGGTTATCGTTAATTAACACAAATTGAGTAATTGTGGAGATAATGACACTTAATGTGTGCCTAAATATAGGTAATAAATAACCTGTACATTCATCTGTAATAACCTCATTTTCATAGCACAATAATTCGTCAGGTTGTAGGGGTCAAAGTTCAAGATCACGGTGCCGAGTTCGCCACTTTTCGGCAGCATTTTTATACCAGAACGGTACTTAAACACAACGTGAATATTGTTTCAGGCAATCCTCATATGTTGCTAAGAATGTTCAAGCATGTTTCAACTTGTGTTATGTTTCCCTTTTTTATTCAGAAAATATTTTATAACTGCAACATTGCCAACATTCCCGTTTTTGGGATACAATAAATCAAAAGGTGTAGCAGATAAACACCTTATTTTTTCTGAGGACCATCTTCTATTGCATATCTAAATATTCTCAAAGTTTTTCTTTTGTGTTTCCCAATAGTTTTCGAAATAATGATAATAAAAATTGACCCATTTCAATCTACAAAAATATATATGCCCACAATAGAAGTATTTAACCCTCTTATACAACATAGTACAAAATTAATATGAAAAATAAAATTACGGGACAGCAAATTAGAACATCCTTTCAAATGTGTTTAAATGGCCTACTAGCAATTGCGCCAAAGACAAAGACAGTTTTGGAGTAATGTTGTGTCCTCTTCCAGTAGCAGTGGTTAATTGCAGTGGTGTGAGGACTTTTAAAATGGTGGCCTGTGGAACCCATGCTTGATCATTAGTTGACAAAGAAAATGATGTTCCTGGCCCTGGTGGATGCAAGAATTGAATTTTGAAATATCTGTGTTCTTCAGAAAATTCTTTGAAAATTCCAAGCCACCATTTTGATTCATACACACATGCAATGCAATCACCAATTTTTTTGTATTCCTCTGCAAGTTCTGTATTTGCAAAAACTTTAGATATGTTAACAACTTCCCATTTCTTGCCGCTTGACACAAGTTGAATTCTTAATCTATTGTTCTCCATTAGAATAAAGCAATGATGAATTCTAGTGCTCGCTATTTTTAAAGCAGAAGCATATCTATCTACAAGTATGACATTTTCTTCATCAATATCTTTTTTGTGATACAAGAAGGAATTGTATTCCTTTTATTTTTTCTGTACGGTATTTGAACATGTCTTCTGGTGTGAAAATGTGTTTGTCAATAAGTTGTAAGGATGTCCTTGTAACATGTCGCTTCACAGTACCCCTATTCCATCGCATGGCCATTTTCCATGAAAAGTGGCAAAGAAATGCCATTCAGCTTCTAGGTTGAAATCTTTCTTATGGTGAACTAGGTTAACAAAATGTTTTTTTGTTTTTATATTGTCCTCCAGCACCATCTGTAAAATAAATTTTCATTTTCACACTGGGAAGATGGTCTTTCAAGATGGGTAAAAATTTTCGTAGAAATGTATGTATTGCTATTGCATTGGGTGTCATCGAATCACTAATTACACAAACACCTTTTTGTAATTTGTCATGAGCTTTAAAATAACAAACAAATGGGTGAAGAGTAGCTTGCCTATTTACCCAGTGTGTATGATTGAATTTCATCTTGTACCACAAAAGCAACGTTTTCTGAAAAGTCGTAAAGTAGTATACACTCATCAGAATTTAGGAGTGCTTTCTTGGTCTTAAGGAAACGTGATTGCTCTGTTGCTATGTAATGATGTTTTTTCAAAGTATTAAGTTTCCCGAGTAAATTTTTCTTGAATTCTGCATATGGCTCCACAATTGTCACTAAAGTGCATCGATCTGTTGTAACCCACTGTTTGTAGAATATTTGGAATATATAATCTTGGAATATTTGGAATATATACATCTTGACCAGGGCAGAGTGGACATCCGTACAGCATACACACTTCATTGTTCATGCTCAAACCATCTGTATAATTAAGTTTTGCCCCATTAATTATCATCTTGACATTCTGATGTATACAGTACACGTATACTGAATGTGTGCTTGGTTCCCCAGCTAGAACACACCATTTTGGACGCAATTCACAGAATTTGGAAAATCCAATTTTTGCCTCTGAATGAAATTATTTAAACCTTTCATACAGTTCTTTTAAGTTGCAAAGTACCAGCCGTTTTTGTCTTTGTTCTTTTTCTCCCCAGTTGTTTCTTATGGTGACAAAAACTTTTATTCCTGGACATAGTCTGCGGCATTCAACATCCTCATTAAAACTGATTACTTGGGATAAAATATTATCTGAAATCTTCTTGCAACTTTGTTTTTGGTGAGTGAAACTTGGTAATACACTATGATTTTGTATAATTCTTCTTGTTGTTCGTACGAGGTATTTACTGACTTCAAATTGCGCACAAAGTTTGGAGACTGATCATGATTGTGGAACGAAGCTAATAATCCTAACCTTTTCTTCAAAACTAGTAAATTTATATATATCTTTGGTTTAAGGTTTGAAATTAATGTTTCATATTAATTCTGTTGTTTTGTCTTCTTTGATTTTGAAGTACTGGGTTTATTATAAACCTCAAACGAATCATGCAGTTTATGTGAAACATTACCAGATATTTGGGTAACTTTTTTTCTATGGCAGCATACCTCCTCTGTGCTGGCAAAGTTTGAGCTTTCACTGGAGAAATTCCTGAAATGCTACATGCTTGATTAACTGATTCCAATTTAACATGTTTTGGTTCATACAAGCTATTCTCATCAGTTTCAGCATCATGGTCTGAAATATCAGATTTAGAGTATGATTCCTTGTAATTTACTTTCTTGCGTTTTCCTGTTCTATGAGGAGTCTTGTCACTCTAAGTGACCATTTTTTGACAGTTAGAACGTAGAGATTTTCCAGGCACAACCTGTAGTTCCAGATGTGAGTGTTCTTCAGCAAAGCTGACGGTTATCTCACACAATGATTTCTTTATTATTTTTTTATGGGTACTGTATGGACAACAACATGTATTTTGATATAATTGGTGGTATTTATCCAAATATTTAATTTTATGGTGCACACATACACTTTGAATAGTGTCTTTAATTCTCATTTTTAAAAATTTCTGTTGCTCAGCTGAATACTCAAAACCTTTAGCCACTTTTCTTAAAGAGCTGTATGATGCATTAGTACAGTCTTCCTCAGTCAAGACATCAACACAACACAGCGTTACTGAATATACTTATGATACAACTAATTTTTTGAATTTGTAGTATTAATAAAAAATTGGATTACACAACTTTAAAACTAATTCAGCAAATATGACTTGCGTAGAAATTATGCATATTTACAACACTGATATTATAAATTTGAAACAAAGCTAAGAGACTTGGATGTTTCACCCTCAAAGGTTCAAAGCTGACTGAATTGGCAGTGGAGTTGAATTCTGCTACTTGAGGTGGATAATGCAAAATCTTATTGTATTGCATCATCCAACACTGAAAGTCCTTCAAATGGACATATCAGACTGCCATTAATGATGACATGTTAGTTTATGATTGCATCACGTTTCTAAAACCTTTAAAACTGGGCAAGGACATGATATTTTAGCAAAAAGACCTACAACATGAATGCAAATAAGAATTTGTATAGAAATGTTTTTGGAAACAAATGGGGGGAGGGGATATTGCAGTTGCATGGTAACAATGACAGGCTTTATTACTTTGCAAAACAATTATATACATTTTTAATGTATTAAAGTAAACATATTTATTAAATGCATGTATCACTAACTATTTCATGTTAGGTTAAATGCTAAAAGTATGTCTATATTGCATGCCATGACGGGCAAATTTGCATTTTCATTATTTCGGAAACTATTGTGAAACACAAAGCAAAACTTTGAGAATATTTAGATATGCAATAGAAGATGGTCTTAAGAAAAAATAAGGTGTTTATCTGCTACACCTTTCGGTTTATTGTATCCCAAAAATGGGAATGTTGGCAATGTTGCAGTTAAAAAATATTTTCTGATTAAAAAAGAAAAACATAACGCAAGTTGAAATATGCTTTAAAATTCTTAGCAACATATGGGGATTGCCTGAAAAAATATTCACTTCATGTTTAAGTACGCTTCTGCCAAAAAGTGGCGAAATCAGCGCCGTGACCTTGAACTTTGACCCCATACAACCTGACGAATTATTATGCTTGCTATATAAATGAGGTTATTACATATGAATGTACACGTTATTACATCTATTTAGGCACACATTAAGTGTAATTATCTCCACAATTACTCAATATGTGTTAATTAGCGGCAACCCTTATTTCAGTTCATTTTGCCGCCCCGGTGGCGCAGTGGTCTAAGCGATGGCCTCTGATCATTCGTCCGAAAGGGGTCCGGGTTCGAATCCCGGTGAGGCATGGATGTTGTGTTTGTCTTATGGCACTGGCTCTCTCCCTTCCCTGGAACCAGTGATCCTAAATTAGGGACGGCCTACTGCTTATAGCCCTTTGAGTTGCTCACGGTGGTCGTTAAACCTCCAATCAAAAAAAAAAAAAAAAAAAAAACAACTTCTGTTCATTTTAGGGGGAAGGGTTGAGGACCCTTATCTCCAATTGGGTTGGAAAAATAAATCCCAAACTTTGTTTCCAGGGCGCTTTTATGTTGTACTGTAACATATAAAAACATGAAGAAAGTCGAAAAACCTACAACTACAATTTTTTTTTCTGGTGATTTCATGTGGAATGACCCAGATGTGGTGAAAGAATACGGACAATGAAATTTGTGCACCAAAAAGTAAGAATCGGATTGAACTGAAATTTTATGGACGTAATGATACAGATGAAAGATACAGATGATGGCAAAAACAGAGCTGCAACACACTTACAGAGGGATCTGTGGCACGCATCCGGTCATCTTCAATAGAGCGTCGCATCGCCTCGTGCGGCAATACATGCTGCAATAAGGTCCACCATAGAGGCGATCAGACGTTTGATGTTGTTCTGCGGAAGACTGGCCCACACTTGTTGGACGGTGTGCTTCAAATCACGGATAGTGCGGCACGGCGGTAGCTGGCGTTTCAACTGGTCTCACACATGCTCGATAGGGGACATGTCCGGGGAGCGGGCAGGCCATGGAAGGTTCTGGGCATGACGTAGGCAGTCCTGGGCAACCCGATTTATTAAATGCATGTATTACTAACTATGGAATCCGACCAGGAATGGGAGCACATTGGGCCGTGGGGTCTCATCCCCATACCGCTGGCCCGTCAATGATCCACGTATCACTACTAGAGCTGATCGGCTATCGTAGGCTATGTCTTCCCAGACCAAAATGCCTGCAATTAGCGAGGTGTAGAGCTCTATAGCGAAGTTGGGATTGTGCCGTTGACCCGGGGAACTCCACACCCAGACACGATGATAATCTGTCCCCAAAATGGAGCGGCAGTCATCGCCAAACACCACAAGGCGCCAGCCTGTGGCGTTCCACGTCGCTCGGGCCTGGCACCACTGCACACGCAGCCAGCGATGTTTCGGTGTTAATGGAAGCACACGTTAGGGCGCTGGGATTGCAGATTCGCTTCCGCCAGGCGTCGGGAAATCGTTCGTGGGCACACAGGAGGCGCTACATCTGCCTGTATAGTGGACCGGGCCCCCGTGGGATTCGTTCGTGCCTCGCCCACGATCCGTCTATCCTCTCTACCGGTGGTCCTTCTGGTATGTCCGTAGCAGCTCCGCAGTGTGGCAGTGCCGTCATATGTCCACTGCTCCCAACACAGTCGGAAGGTATGGTCAGAACGATCCACGTGGCGGGCTATACGGCGCGCCGACCACCCTGCGGTTTTCAGCCCGATGATCCGGTCTCTCTAAAAGTCCGCAAGGTGCGTAAATCGCTGGCCAGTCAATGATCCAAAGGACACGTGATGGCACTACACGTGTCCACGTGTAGCAGTGGATACGTGCAGTGCCGTCACGTGTCCACTGCTCCCAACACAGTGCAGTACCGTCGAGTGTCCACTGCTTCCAACACAGTGCAGTGCCGTCACGTGTCCACTGCTTCTAACACAGTGCAGTGACGTCACGTGTCTACTGCTTCCAACACAGTGCAGTGACGTCACGTGTCTGCTGACCACCCTGCGGTTTTCAGTCCGATGATCCGGCCTCTCTCAAAGTCCGCAAGTTGCGTAAATCGCTGGCCAGTCAAGGATGGAAAGGACACGTGATCGCACTGCACGTGTCCACGTGTAACAGTGGACACGTGCAGTGCCGTCAAGTGTCCACTGCTCCCAACACAGTCGGACCGTATGGTCAGAACGATCCACGTGGAGGGCTATACTACGCGCCGACCACCCTGCGGTTTTCAGCCCGACGATCTGGCCTCTGTCAAATTCCGTAAGTTGTGTAAATCGACGTCTCTGGCGCCTACCCGGCGTTCTTGTCAGTCTTTACTCCTGCTTGCGTCTGCCGGTGCTTTTTTCTTTCATGGGGTATCGACTACACGCTGGTTTATAAGGCTGCCGGTTCATGCTTGTAGCACCCCCACAGGGTGTGCGGTCGTGTGCCGTTGCACCAAACGTGGATCATTTGCATACCAGCACGCACTCTAGCTATTTGAAAGTTTCGCGGTTGTAGCATGTTTTCTTCTAGGTGCGCAAATTTCATTGTCCGTGAGTGTATGTTCAAGGAAGTCATGTACGAACAGTAGCTAGCTGCTTAATTAATCATCTAAACTACTGCTATGAAACTTTAATGACTCCACACATATTTTTACGACCTGCTTCTAAGTGCAATGTCATCAAGTGCATCTAAGGCCACAGTCAAAGGACACAGTCATCAGTTGCTTCTAAGGACACAGTCATCAAGTACTTCTAAGGACACAGTCATCAAGTGCTTCTAAGGACACAGTCATCAAGTGCTTCTAAGTACAAAGTCATCAAGTGCATGTAAGGGCACAGTCATCAATTGCTTCTAAGGACACAGCCATCAAGAGCTTCTAAGGACACGTGGTCTAAGGACATAGCTATCAAGAGCTTCTAAGGACACGTGGTCTAAGGACATAGCCATCAAGAGCTTCTAAGGAAACGTGGGAGTTACGGAGCGAGCATTATTACGCACCTACGTCAATTTGGGAATGTGCACAAGAGGGTAGTTTGGTTACCCCATCAACTCACAGTTGAGAAGAAAGCATTCCCTGCTTGCACTTGACTTGATCGGTTCTTGGACCGCATCGTGACAGGTGACGAGAAATGGTTCCTGTATGACAATGTCAGCGCCCGGAAACACTGATTGAACCCAAAACAGAAGCCCATGCCTACCCCCAAAGCCGGCTTACACACACTTAAGTTCCTGCTATCTGTTTGGTTAGATATGCTGGGTGTCATGATTTTCGAGCTGGTGCCGTACAACACCACTATGACCGCCAATGTGTACTGTCGTCAACTCGACGATTTGCACGCATCGCTCACATCGAAACGACCAGCACTGCTGAACCTCAAGGGCGTCCTCCTACAGCAGGATGAAGGGAGACCTCGCATAGCACGGGTGACCTGTCACAAGAGCAGGGACCTTGACTCGGAGCTGCTGCCGCACCGAGCCTGTTCCCAAGGCACTGCTCCAAGCGACCACCACCTTTTCCGGTCGTTTCAGCATTTCTTGAACAGACAGCGGTTCACCAATCGGGACGATGTCGAACGCGCACTTACTTCTTTACGTCCAAGCAGCCACAATTCTACAGGGTTGGTATCCAACAGCTGCCCAGACAATATGAGCAGGTAGTGGAAAATGGTAGCGACTATAATTTGGACTCATTTCTACTTGTATATACGGTAATTAGCACTTTTCTGTTGCTGGGCATTTGCAGGCATCACTTTCTTTTCAACCCAGTACTTACTGAAATGACAATATTTTGTGAAACTGTCGGTCTTGCAGTATTTTTTCTTCAGCTTGCGACACTTATTAAGTATTTTAATGACTGGTTTAAAAAGTTTGTTGAACTGAAACAAATTCGTCTGTTCAGCAATCAGTTGAAAGTTCATATTGAAAGCTCAAACTGCATTTAAAAACCGGAATTATATGAGCTTGAAACAGATGAATTTATTAGAGGTGGATCGTAGCAGAATTGTTTAATCTTTTTTCACTGAGAAATTCCCCATATAAGAGATCTGGGATTAAAAATTAATTCCGTGTTTGGAAGTTCTTAAATATGCGAGAGGGCACTATCTGACATGAAATAAACGGTTCTGACATGAATTAATATCCGTATACACTGAAGTGCCAAAAGTCATGTGATAGCATTATGCAAATTTTTAACTGGTGCTGCCTTAGTGTAAAGGCTTCGACACACGCCACGTTTTTTATCAGGTGCGAGGTGTAATCTCGTGAGTCAGGTTGAACTACCGCCAGTAGGATTATGGCAAGCCGACGTGAATTATCGGAGTTTGAACAAGGCATGGTAGTGGGAGCTAGACGCATAGGACATTCAATTTCCGAAGTTGAGCGAACATTCAACATTCCTCGATCCACGATGTCACGTGTGTACCGAGAATACCTTACGAAAGGCATTACCATACACCGTAGGCCGACAACGGGTGCTGAATAACCATGACCAACGGTGTCTGACCAGGATTGTCTACGCTAACAGACAATCGACACTGGCTCAAATAACATTCACATTCAATGAAGGAGGTAACAGAGACATATCCATCAGGTCAGTGCAGCGTAATTTAGCATCCATGGGGTATGGGAGCAGAAGACCCACCAAGAGTGCCTTTGTTAACACCACGACATCGGACACAGCGCCTCACTGGGTTCGTGAACACGGTAATTGTACCTTGGGAGACTAGCAACATGTGGCGTGGTCTGATGAGTCACGATACCAGTTGTTACGAGCTGATGGTACGCTTCGGGTGTTGCGCAGAACACATGAGGCCATGGACCCGAGCTGTCAACAATGCACTGGCAAGCTGGTGGCGGTTCCAAACATGTGTGTGGTGTCTTTACGTGGCACGATTTGTGTCCTCTTGTCCTCGTAAACACATCGATAACCGGTAATTGGTTTGTTGCTCTGCTGGATGATCATTCGCAGCCCTTCATGGACTTCACGTACCCCAACAACGATGGGATTTTCCAGGCGGACAATGCGTCATGTCATGGGGCCCAAGTTGTCCAAAATTGATTCGAGGAGCATTCTGGGCATTTCCGACGGATAATGTGGCCACCACGTTCGCCCGACATTAACCCAATAGAGCACTTATGGGACATGGTGGAAAGGTCCATTCTCACCCAAGATCCTCCACCTACAAATAGAGGGTGAGCGGCTGTTCAGACAGCATGGCTCAACATCTCTCCAGAGGTCTTCCGGCCACTTGTGGAATCGATGCCACGTCTAGTTGCTGCACTTCGTCGGGCTAGAAGAGATCCTACACGATACTAGGTACGAATCCCATTACTTTTGGCACTTCAGTGTAAAGTCAAACTAAAGAACAGAAGTATTGACTACTCTTGTACATTTCGACTTGAGACGACATGCATCGATTTACACATGTAACAGCCTTTAGCTGAGTTTAATCATTCAGAGTGCTCTCATCATTTTATGCATGTTTCTTTTTTCAAATTTCAACTGTTCGAATATTAATTAAAAGATGTTAAAGGCTTAATAAATTAGGCATGGCATCTTTATATTATCATCTTATATACAGTACACTTGAACCTTGTTAAACCGGCGCTTTTTGATTCATAAGTTTTTTGGCAGTAAGCGAGAGTGGTGGTATAAAAAGGGTAAGTTACAATGACAGCGAGTCTTTAATAAAATATTGGCGTGGTGGTGGTGGGGGGGGGGGGGGGCATCTATGTCACTTAACTAACATTCATCTTTATGTCGAATAGATAAAAAAATGATAATTTTTCCTATACGTAGTGATATCAAAAGGTTCCGAGGCTAGGTACGTATCGCGTCAACAGATGGAAGCACGCTGATGCGCGAGCAGCGGGCGAGCGCAGTGACCTTCATCAGTCATTGTGCCCAGTGGCATCGTTCTGCCAACATCGGGAGCTGTGCTACACGATATTTTGCAACCACGTGCAGAACACAGCTGCGATTTCTGTATGGACGGCAAACTAGAGCAGCGAGCGAACATCAAATTGTGCTTCAAACTCGTTAACGCGGGAACGGAGACGCATGAAATGTTGCGGCAGGCTTATGGAAATGAAGCAATGGGTCGTGAGAGGTGTTTTGAGTGGCACTCGCGCTTCAAGAGTGGCAGAACGGCCCTAGAAGACGACGAGAGGTCAGGGCGACCGTCCACGAGCAGACCCCCCGAAAATGTGGACATTCGTAGGGTTGTGCACTGTGAATTCGTCCCCCAGGGCCAGACCGTCACCGCCCTTTTTTACTGCGATGTTCTGCGGCGTCTTATAAAGAACATTCGCCGTTAACGACCTCAAATGTGGCGCAGGAGCGATTTCCTGCTCAATCACGACAATGTAGCAGCTCACAGAGCGTTAGCAACACGCCAGTTTTGCAGCCGCAACGGCATGACTACCCTTCCTCACCCGCCTTTCTCGCTGGATTTTTCACCCTTCGACTACTTTCTGTTCCCGAAGATGAAGCTGAAGCGGAATGGTTGCCGTTTTGAAACCGTGGACGAGATCCAGCGCGAATCGCAGACGCTGCTTGACACGATTCCCGAACAGGACTTCCAGGGAGCGTTCCAACAGCGGAAAAAACGCTGACAGCGGTGTATCCCTGCCCAAGGAGACTACTTTGAGGGAGATCATAGCCAGACTTAAGTAACATAAGTACTTTGTTGTATATCGGCCTAGTCTCGGAACTTCTTGATCGGACCTCGTATTTTTGAAAACCTTTTCGCGAGCAATAATTTTCAATTTTTTCCCCTCTTTTAACAAAAATTTGGAGAAAGAAGGAAGGCATTAATTTGAAGAACTCGAGGACCCCTTTTTCCGTCCTAATAGGCATTACCACCAATGGTGAGTTGTGAAAACACAGGTTTGTCCGCGACGAGCATCGAAGTCGTGTCCCTTCCCTCCGGAGTAAGTCGCTTTCCCAACTGAGCTTCGCGGATAGAATGTTTCGCTGCAGATTTGTCGTCTTGACTCATATTTTCACCTCAGTAGTACGTCACAGAGTAATAATAATAATTTAAAATTAAATTTTTAGTGAGAAAGTTTATGTAAAGCAATATGAGAAAAATTTCCAGTTTCCATCGTTAGTCCAAATTGCCGAGACTTTTCGCAAATATATAATGCCATTGATGCATACTTGTTTCCTGTGCAGATGGGATCTTGCCCCAGCTTATTATGTTTCGCATTGTTTTCTTTACTGGGTGCAATGATTTTTCCAAGTCTATCCACTTGCTTTTTTAATTTAGAATATTTCCACTTGTCCGCCTGCTAATACGTTTCTGAAATAAACATGAAAAATGATCTGCAATACATTGCTGGATTGAAGAACGACTTTTTTCTTTGCATGTACTCGTAAATTAAATGTTTTGAGTTTATTTGGATTGTTACTACTGAAATTCGAAACTCGACAATTAACCTCCTCAAACGGCAAAGGAAAAGTACATGTGATAAGCTTCTTTACTGGTTTCCTGGGAAATGGAATTTTGAAAAAGATGTTCAACACACTTCGAAAACCTTTGGTGCTGTTAGTGCATAGGCGGTTGGCAGACAACGAGATGGCGGTTCATCCAGGGAATTTTCAATGTGCTGGTATTCAGGGAAATTCGTTCCAGAGTGGATAAGAATTTCAGAGTTCAATATCCAGTTGAAAATTTGAGTTAGATATCCAATTGAACTTCTTTAAACTGAGCTTTTCGTGACCCGAAAAACGGAGTTTAAAGAAGTTCGACTGGATATTAAAAAAAAAAAAACTGGCCCGTCATTTAACTCTTTTAAAGCCCGAAGGTCTATAGAAAATGAACAGCACTATTCAAGAGGAATATTCATTTCGTGATATTAAAATTGCTCATCCAGTAGAAGCAGTTCCACTTTAATGCGAATAGGTAATAAAATAAGGAAATTGCGCGTGTTCAGACAAACCAATCCCAGAGGGTCAATGTTGTAAAGTGAGATATGTGGTCGCCTCGAATAAATGTTCTGCAACGTGATCCTTGAACTATTCCGTACAATAGAAACAGCATCACACACGAATGCGAAGGCAACGTGCCCTTCAGCCATATATATTTCCAGCAATCATAGGTGGATCCAGAAGCTTGCCTTGGTATATTGGAAGGGGAGGCCAGGAGGAGGGGTCAGTTGGTTGCTCCAGACTGCGAAAAATGAAAGAAAGAGAGTACGGAAAGGTCGTTTGCTTATTTATATACCGGCAGCGTTACACAGCCTTATAACACTTGCTGTTTTAACATAATTATTGTAAATTATCAAATCCCAAAATACGAGCAAAAGCTTGAAAATCATAATTATTTTCCACGGCCATAAGTTGTCCCCTTTCTGAAGAAATAAGCTCTTTAACTCTGTAGATCTCAATAAAGTCTTTCAAAACAGAGCTTTGATCCTCACATTTGGATTGCTTAATTCAATAAAAAAAGTTTCGAATTTGCATCATAGTTTAGCAATGTGCCCGATAACTCCTCTTCGAAGAATTCACTTGTACTTTCATAATACAGGTTTGCCTCTTCTTTCAAGAAGAGCTTGTGTTAATTCCTCTTCTTCGGATCGTTACTGCCTCATTCACTGACTTACTAGCGATTTGCGTTCAGACGTATTTGTGGATATCGCATTAAATGTTTTCTCCGGTCACATCCAATTTGTAAACCTCTGAAACTGTTAATATATTTTTTATGCATTTTTATTGTTATTCAAACAGCTGCACCGTAGGGTATGTGTACATGCATCGAACTTTAAATATTATTAGTCCATAACCCGTACCATGCACGGTTAAAAAAGCTGTAACTGAAATTTTTTCTTGTCATATAATACGAATCGAAATAAAATGCATGACTATAATAAACGATCGAATTATTAATGGGCAGTGTATAAGATAGGTGGCCAACAACAAAATGTTCGTAATATTCAAATTGATTTTTAATTTTTCCTACTACTCGTATATGAATTTAATGATGACATTCCTCATTATTGTATAAACATGTGCTTACCCGTCGTTGATGCGCTTACATTGGAGTATTAAGGTATTCTTTCAGTGACCCGAAATGATATCGTGTCTAGATAACTACACAATGGGGTTAAAATGTGTTTTATTTTACCAGTTGATTTTAACATTTTTTTCTGGTATCATTATATTTTCTATACTAATATATAAAGCGAGAAACTGTGTGTTTGAGATAATATCCAAAACTACTGAACTGATTTGGATAATTCTTTCACCGTTGGGGTGCTTATTTTTTTCCGGTGGATATAGGCTATTTCGTTTATTTTTTCATTATTTTTTTACTATTTTTTATTATTTTGGGCTGTACTACCGAATCAGGTCGCTTTCAATTAGTTCCCGATTTCCTATGTATCGTTTCGCTTTATTTACATACAACCTAATCACACTCAACGAGAAACAAATTAGTTCACGATAATATACGGATTTTGTTTTACTAATCCGAAAAGTACTGGGTCTTGTGTCTGTCGCTCTTTGGCCAAACATGGCCCTTGCGCCATAAAACTCAGCCAACCAACCTAAAACTACTGAACGGATTCGAATAATTACAACTACATAGTTGATACGGAGGGCTTAGTTCTAAGTCCAACCACTGCAGAAAGGCAGATTGCGCTGCACGTACTGAAGCGAGAACAAATGCCAGAATAACGAACGGCGGATTGTACAAAGAAAATGCCATGGTAACATACAAAACAATAATAATAATGACAATTCTGTGGCTCAGTAGCTTTCATTTAAAAAAAATCATGAATATCGCTCCAGTGGATGGCGCTGTCCGATTGTAGGAAGAAACGGCCTGTGTTTTAAATATATAGATATGTATTCACATGCGTGTAAATTCCATTAGCTGCACATAATCGAAACGGGGAGAAGGATGTGGAATTATAGCATCAGTGCCAATACGTTAAAAGGAATTTTCATGTTATTATGTACTTGATGGGTTCACCTGAATCTGACGAATTATAATAAATGTATTCTATTTGTACATGATTCGTTTTTAACTTGGAAAAATGGAACAAATTTCAATGCACCAAATAACAGATTTTGTGTTACTCAAAATGAAAGACAGGAACCGAAGTAATGCTTAAAAAACTATTCAAAAAAAGGCGTGGGAATTTTTTTTTCTGAACTTAGATAAAAATAATATTTCATTTCCAAAATTTCAGCTAGTTCCAAAAATTATGAATTTTTTCTTTAAACTCGGAACAAATTAAAGAAATGCAAATTTAATTATTTGCGATTTTGGCTACTTTGAAGGGAAAATCGTCTTATTGGTCGGGGTCGATAGCCTCTGTAGCCCATCAATCCTCTGTGAATCTGACACTCTCACCAGCACCAGCTGAGAGCGTCTGAGAAAGCCTCGATCATCGGACTCCATGAGTTGGTATGATTAAGTTCACGTATAGTGAAACATATCGATATCAACCACACAACACCCATCCAATGCTCGCATGAAGTTATAAGCCACAAGCTGCCAGCAAAGACCTGCTAAAAGCCTTAATGTAAGCCACAGACGGGCCTACTTTTTTGAGACAAGCATACAGTGCACCAATAAAACCGTTCACCAATCTTCCGTTTTTAGAAGGTTGGGGAACGGTTTTATTGGTGCAAGAGATTTTTAGAAGATGAACACATCAATTGAGTGCATCTTCTAAAAATCTCCAACGATTCTGAAGAAATTTCTGAATCCTAAAGACAAATCATAAGTGTCTCTACTATGTCTTCAGAGATATCGTCAATATCGTTAAACCCTCATGACCGAATTCCCAATACAGATCTTTCTCCCTCAAGAATTGTCATCCGACACTAACTTGTATATTTCGTGGATCCGGTCCTTTGATTTGAATTTTGCGTTAGGTCTAAATTGGTTGCCGCCTTCTAGTCTATTCTATATAAGCGTTTTCTACACAGTCGAGTAACATTATTGTGACCACCTCCTACTTTTGACGTCAACAGCGCGTAGCCAATGAAAGAAGGCACTTGTCGTGAGCTGGCTTGGAGGGTATATAAAGTGCGGTGTAGGCATTCTGAAAACATATCACTCGTTGCTGTCATGGGTAAAATGAGCGATTTATCAGATTAGCAAAAAGGGATGTTTATCGGTTTTCGGGCCAAGGGTGGCAGTATTTCTGAAACAGCGCAGTTTGTGAACTGTTCGGGTGCTGCTGTGATGAAAGTGTATCATGATTGGAGAAATGGCACCATTGCGAATAAGCGATGTGGACACTGCGGAGCACCACGAACGATTGATGTGAGAGGTGAACGTCGGCTTCGAAGGCGCGTGAGGGCCGATCGACTCGCTAGAGTGGAGCAACTCACTGGCCGAATGAACCAGAGGGGCTACCAATAGTGTGTCTAAAACAACAGTTCAGCGAACCCTGCTACGTATGAGGTTCTGATGCAGACGGATGGTTACTGCAATTATGCTAACGAATGTGCATCGGCAGAAAAGGCTTACAGTTGCACTGTAGTATCGGAATTGGACCTCCGCTGATTGGGAAAAGATTGCCTTCTCCGAAGAGTCACGTTTTCTGCTTCATCGAACGGATGGAGGTTGGCGTAGAAGGTGAGAAACATCGGAGAACAAACACTCTTCAACCATTGATAGAAGAACACAAGCTGGTGGAGGCAGCGTTAGGGTCTGCTGAATGTTTTCGTGGCATTCTCTGGGTTCACTCATACCTGTGAAACGCAATATGGACCGAATTCATTATGAATCTATCCTTGCAGACCACGTACGCCCCGATACAGGCTGATTGTCTTCCCTGGGGCGGATGGGATCTTTCAGAACGACAATGCGACGTGTCACCCAGCTACAAATGTCCGACAGTGGTTGGAAGAGCACGATGAAGACTTAAAATACTTCGCTGGCTCCCTAATTCTCCAGACTTAAACCCAATTGAGCAACTGTGGGACCACCTCGATCGTGTTGTTCGCTCTATGGATCCTCCACCACGCACCGTCCAGCAGCTGTCAAATGCACTGCAGTCAGCATGGCTCCACATACCTGTGAACACCTTCCAGCACCTTATTGAGTCACTCCATGCCTGTGTAGCTCCTGTCCGAGCTGCAAACGGCGGTTGCTCTGGATATTAGCTGGTGGTCACAATGATGTGACTCGACCGTGTACGTTGTTATCCTAAATGTTCCCGCTTTCTTAAAGGTTGTACCTTGCAATTCTTTCGTTGAGTGACTAGTGATTTTATTTCAGGTTAGATACGCGATGATTAATGTGATGGGCAACGGGCTAAGGTACTAATATCCTGCGATCGAGGATAAGTGTTTCGGCTCGGCTCGATATGAGTCTGATTTCCAATTTTCTCTCTGTCTGCGCAGGAGGCGTCGTTACTGTACCCTTCCTGAAACACCTGGCTAAGCATACATTTTAATGTAACGAAAGAAAGATAGCGTCTGATGTCACCTTCAGTCTGTAATGTTTTTCTCCCAATTGATTTCAGACTATCTCCAGCACTTCTTATTATCTGTGGGATAAAGTTTTCAGACTTAATTTCATAGTCTTTTTTAAGGGTTGCAAATACACCTTGAATTTTTTTTCAGGGTAATAAAGTGTTAATTTCTCATTTCCCTTTGGGAATGGAGAAGACATCTTGCTTTCGGGGAAGATTTCAAATTCATGTTTAAAAATTTGGATTAAGTAAAGTGCTGGAAGCCTGAGAATCTGGCTGGAATGCTGTTATCTTTCGCTGTTCTTTTCGAAATTTGGGAGGGGAGATACTTGAATCTGTCTTCAGTTGCTTTGTGTTTGACATTTACTGATCGGGAAGTTTCGACCTGTATCTACAGGACTTTAGTTAGAGACCGCACGAGTTTCCGAGTGGTCGAAGGCACTGGTTTCTGGCTAATCGCCCAAGCTGGGCTTGTGTTCAAGTCTCCCATGACGTTTGGTTGGAGCGTGTTTCCTACGACTCTGGCTTTTTCACCTTCATGGAGCAAGTGGCCCCAAATTAGGGACAGGAGACTTCATATAACCCTTAGAGTTTCACATGTTGGGCATTTGTCTCTGAAACAAAAATAGTACCCAGTTTTTTTAATATGTCTAAGGATGATTGTATTTACCCTAAGCGGCCTATGTACCTAACTCAAATGTTGTCCCAAATTTTCTGTACTCTCCAAATACACTGCTGGCTACCCAAAAAGCAACACCAAGAAGGAAGCATCCGATTGGCCTGAAATTCGCAGCATGCGTCGCCCGCGAAAGAACATGCAAATGATTAGCATTGCAGGGCATATGCAAATCATGTGCGCCCGGCACGCCACCGAGAAGCACTATAAGAAGGGTGCACAGAAGGCGGAGTGTAAGTAGTGGAAGTGTGTTGTGCTGCCGGACCTGTATGTGGGAAGCTTCCTGATGCCTCGTAGCAGAATACGGCAGTTATTCCAGACCGTTTCAGAGTTCGACAGAGGACGAACAGTGGCTTATCGCGACAGCGGTTTATCGTACCGAGACATCGGCGCCCGTGTGGGACGACATCCAGCCACAGTGAGGCGAGTATGGATTCGGTGGGTGCAGGAGGGACGGATGGACCGTTGTGAGCGATTGCCGCAGCCGCGGCACACCACCGAACGAGAGGACCGACATGTTATGCGGCGGGCATTGACGGCTCGCAACGCCACATCACGAACGTTAGCGCTGGAATTAGAATGTGTTGCGCAACAACCTGTGTCAGCACGTACCGTTCGACGTCGCCTGCAGAAGCGGGGACTAGTCGCACGGCGCCCGTTGCTCCGATTACCATTGTCGTTACACCACTGGCGAGTGCGGCGGCAGTGGGCCGTTGAACGCCGCACCTGGACTACGGAATGGCACGACATTATCTTCTCCGATGAATCCCGTTTCTGCCTGCAACACCACGATGGTCGGATCTGCGTGTGGCGGCACCGTGGCGAGAGACTGTATGACGCCTGTATTATGATTCGCCATACCGGTCCGTCGCCTGGCGTTATGGTTTGGAGCGCAATAGGATATGGCCCCCGCACCCTCTGGTACGCATCGCCGGTATACTCAACAGCCACCGCTGCATCTCCGACGCTTTGGAGCCCGTAGTCCTCCCTTACATGCAGGACCTGCCAGCGGCCACGTTTCAACAGGAAAATGCGCGCCCGCACGTGGCACGCATCGTGCAGCAATTCTTCATGGCCCATCAGGTGTCACTGCTGCCGTGGCCTGCCTGTTCTCCCGATATGCCGCCCATCGAACACGTCTGGTCGCTGATCGGCAACCGAGTGGTCCGGCAAGCACCACCCGCGGCTACGCCTGATAAACTGTGACAACGTGTGGAAGCAGTCTGGGTCGACATACCCCAAGCCTACATCCAAAGGCTCTTTCGTTTGATGCCGCGGCGTGTAGCGGCCGTTATTGCCAGCCATGGGGGCCACACAAACTATTGATGTCTGCGTGTTCCGCAAGTCGCACGGGCCTGTAAGCTCAATCGTTTCATCTTTGTATCTGTTGTTATTTGTCCAGTAAATCTGGCTTTGCTATCTCGTGTTCTTCTTGGTGTTGCATTTTGGGGGGCCAGCAGTGTAGAAATGATCAGATGGAGGCCGGGTTTTACGAAAGCTACTAAAGCGATTCCTTTATACCCTCTCATGTCAGCAGTACTGATCACTGACCTTCTATTCGTGATAAGAGCTCAATTGTAGTCCTCTGTACTCTGCTCCATGACCCAGGACATGATCGAGAAATGGTTTTCCCACTGACAAGGACATCATGCCACTAGGTAAAAACAAGTGACTCGCTCTCTTTTCTTAGATTCGTATCCCTTTTGTCAGGTAATCAGACTGAAAGGATTAGTGTCAATCATCCCCCTAATCGACAACTTTGAATAACAAAGCAAAGTGGAAAGCAACGCTTTCTGTTGCGCAAATTCACTCGTTCCAGCCGCTTTCGGCCCACTGCTTAGACAGCGAATGTATTCGTTCGCTCTTACTTCAGCCCATTTCGCTAACCAAGAGTTAATCCATTCCATCTATTTGAAACGCTAACGGTAATTTGCAGTCGCCCAGCGTGAATGGCCGTATAGAAACATATTTTTGTGGAGATATATGCGAACGTTGCGTACCAGGGGCATGGCTCTCTTCATGTTTAACGATTAGCATTCTCGAAATCTTGGAGAGCCTCCATTAAGGTAGTTCGTCGCTATTGGCAATTTGAAGCGGCATGCGACAACTTAAAGTTTAGCGCTTTCTAAAAAACGTCTGGCGACTCAAATGACCTCTCTTGACATGCATGCTGCGCGAGTGCAACGCCAAGCAATGAAAATATAGTCTAAATGGTGCCACGAAGGGATGTATCGAAGCTTTGTTGATTTAATTTTCATGTGAACTTTGCCAAAGAATCATTCAGGCAACTTCTTTCAAGAACTTTGACGAAGAAATTCGTTTCTCCGATCTTTAGATAAAACTGTAGACAAAACAATATGCATGTGCAGGCAATCGGTACGCAATCATCTGTCATGTATTACCCTAATTTATCGCACTTTACAGTAGACACCTGTATGAGTCGGACTGCATTGAGACGTCGCCGCTTGTGTCCTGGGTGGTTGGTGTACTTAGAATAGGAAGGGTGGTGTGAGAATGGACATAAAGAGAAGAGAGAGAGAGAGAGAGAGAGGAAAGTTTTTGTGCGTGATTGTTTCTAAGGTGAAGGAAAAAAGCAAGATTTGCGCAAGATTCTCAGGAAAGCTATTGATGCGCTACATAATATAATGGTTTACTCAACAATTATTGAAAATTTGTCTTCTGATCTGTGTGTGATACGATCATTCACGTGTTTTCCTTAGGGTATTTGGAGGAAACGATGCTACTTGGACGTGACGTTCTTTTGCCGAACTACAAAAATTTGCATACAGAAGTTAACAGGTGAGGGAAAGTCGCTCTTTCCCCTACATTACGAAAATTATATCCTGATCACGTTCATTTTTTTTATCCTTGGATCTGTATTTACTGACTATGTTGCTGCTTAGGATTCCGCAAAGGAAAATCATCAAGATTTCCCTTTATTTAAAGGGTATATTCATTACCTTTGTCTCAAGGTAGTGAATATACCATTTAAACATGAAATGCCGACTTTCCAGTTGGGTAAGACTATGGCTTTCCGACGGAGTCTGCCATGAATTCATTTTGAAAGTTTCTTTCTTTTTTATTGGCAGTTTAACGACCACCGTGAACAACTCAATGGGCTATAAGCAATCACCCGTCTCTAATTTAGTGTCACTGGCTCCAGGGAAGGAAGAGAGCCAGCTCCGTAAGACAGACACAACATCCATGCCTCATCGGGATTTGAACCCGGACGTCTTTCGGACGAATGTTCAGAAACCATCGCTTAGGCCACTGCGCCACCGGGACGGCCATTTTGAAAGTGTGGACGTTTTACATTCTCGATTTTTTCAAGCCAACGAGAAAGATTGTGAGGATTTCCCAAACAACACAGTGCTCGTTATGGTCCCCTGTTCTCATCAGAACTATTTATTCTATGTCTGAAAGGTCTTTTGAGGAGAGGGCCGCGGGTGGCCTAGTGGGCAACGTTCGTGACTGCCACGGAAAGGACGTCAGGTTCGATCCCAGGCAGGTACGAACGCTGGATCCACTAAATATCCGCCGTGCGTCGGATGGGAACGTTAAGCCGTCTGGCCCCGGGTACTGGCCCCCCGGTAATAAATAAGAGCGTCTTCCTCCCCCTTTCTACTTCGCTTCCGTGTCACTTTCCTATCGGACACTCTAGCCCAAATCTCCTAGCTTCCTATTCCTAAATGTTGTTTAAGACCTGGGGTCAGACACTCCTTTCCTAAAATCCTCTACATATGATAATCTTTTAAGGAGATATTCAAGGTGCTATTGAAATGTGTGGTCTTCGGACCCTATTATTGAATTCCAGGTCTCGGAGACTTAAGTATACTGATGTCGCAGTTCCCTTTTGGGTAGAGGAATTTTCATGGAGAATTTGTTTGTTGCTTGTGTCAAAATTATGGGAAGGATTGACGCAACTTTGAGCGTAAATAAAACTAAAGTTCTGTTTTGACGTGGGTAGTTTTCCCACCTTCTGCAGACTTTAAAATTCTTCTGGCTCTAAATCCCATTTTGTTTCATTTTGGTTGGAGATGCGCAACAACTTTGGGAGGGCTGGTAATTAGCCCTTTTTGTTACTAACGTTCGCAAATTTTGACCACGTTTCATGCAGTCTTTGCATTTAATCTTTTAATTTGTGTCTCTTTCGAGACTCTCTGTAGCCGGTTCTGCAGAATTGCAAAGTTAAATGTACAAACGAAGCCAGAAATTCTGCAAACTTTGCGGCCCACGCTTCATAGCATCGTGCAAACAGCTTCTATGATGCTTTGGGCATGAAATGGAATGTAATTTAGACTGACACATTGTTGCACGATCATCTGCTCTCCGAATTGCTTCCATGCGAGACATTTTTCTGTGTGTGGGCTTCATTGATCTGTTGTGTCCATGCTATGTGTCATAGGTCTTCCCACTGTTCGTTTAACCACGTATTTCGCCTGGCGGCTGTCTACTAGTTGGGAATCAAGCTTAATAATTTTTTAATAAACATATTCTCTTTCTGTGAGTGCCAAGAAATAGCATCAGAGTTTTTTTGTTTTTGTTTTTTGATTGACCTCCGTGAGCAGCTCGATGGGCTATAAGCAGTCACCCGTCCCTAATTTATTTTTAGGGCGACTGGTTCAAGGGAAGGGACAGAGCCAGTACCGTAAGGCAAACACAACATCCATGCCTCACCAGGATTCGGACCCGGACCGATTTCGGACAAATGGTCGGAAGCCAGCGCTTAGCTCATTGCGTCAATAGGCGGCTCAGCGTTTTTCTCGCAACAGCTATTGTTGCCCCGCAGATACTGTATAATTTATATATCAGTTCAGCCGATGTAGGCTCACGGTTAATGCGAAACATACATACAGTCCTACATTCTTATGGATCTTAACTACCGGCCGACTGTCCAAATCCTTGATCTGTTGGGTTGTCGTGCAGATATACATTTCTTTCTTTTGTGCGGTTTTACAGACTAAGAATCAAGTATATATTCTTATATACATTGATGTACACTAAATGCTCACTGAATTACGAACATTTATTTTATACTTCGTGGGATCTCTGTACAGTAGTTTGGGAATATGCAACCTAGCTGTTTGCATTGCGGTCTACAATGGGCGGTCTACTGGCTCGATATTAATTCCTTTCGTATTATAGGGAGTTTGTTGATAAGCATGTGTCTTAATGCTTTTGATTAGATAATGTATATCTGAGGTTCACCTACGGTAAATTTTTTGGATTGCTGCTTTTTATATATGTATATGCTCTTTCGTGTTCCTTTTTGTTCGAGATCGACACGTTTTTGGGCCTTCCGAGTTACGCAAATTTTTGAACTCGCAGCTTTGGGAAGTCTGTTTCGGCATTACTGTAAAAAATATTTTTTCCTGTTGAAAGTAATTAAATGAAAATTAATTTTCGTATTCTTTAATTTCGCTCACTTGAAAAATTTGCACTCAAATTCTAGACATTTTCAATTTTCCTCAAGATATTTTTTTGTAAATATTCTAATTTCTGCACATATGGATTTCCGTCCTCGCTAAAAGCGAATAAAGATTGTTATCGCAATAACAGTTATCGCAAATGAAACGCATTTGAATAGAATAAAATATTCTACATTCTCTTTCAGAAAACGTCTGTTGATTCTTAGCAATGGGAGTAATTCTTTTCTTTTGCACTAAAATTCACTAAAGAGCTGCGGTGTGACCAGAATAAATGGGTAAAATTTTGTTAAAAGTTAATACTCAGCGCATATACCGTATTAAATTCGTTTATTTTTGTGAGTGCAATAAGCACAAAGATTCGCCGTGCTTTCGCACTCTACTGGGAGGCGTTTTCAAGACAATGGTAGACATTTTGTATGAGATTCTTATAAAATGGTAGAAATTTTTATAGATTTTATAAAATGGTAGAAATGTTTATAGATTTTATAAAATGGTAGATATTTTTATAGAGTTTATAAAATCGCTAGACATTTTTTCGACATTTTTTATGAGATTTTATAAAATGGTAGACATTTTTTAGACATTTTATGATATTTTTTATAAAGTGGTAGACATTTCTATATCTACCATTGCCTTTGAAAAAGCCTCCCAGTAGTGGTGCAAAAGCTTGGCAAATCTTTTACACCATAAAAATTAACGGATTTAATACGCTATATTAGAGCCCCTGCAGAGGCAATATTTTTAGGCCCGAGCTCGGACCGGGCCACCAATTAAGTTAATGCCAGTCTCGACCGGAGCCCGTTCCCACCCAATTAATGTCAGAAGCCCGACCCAGCCCGGTGTTTTTTTTCAGGGCCTGGCCATTCAGGTCCGGCATAGGTTTTATATGCGTAACTGTCACTTGCTTTAACATAGACGGTATTTGTACTGTTGCCTTTTTGGACTAACTCTAAACTCGTGTAAAAAGAGGGCATAAGTAAAATGACTAACCCACCAGTAACCAGAAAATACGGCAAATGCAATAAATAGTATTCAGTGAACTTAAGTAAATTATCGTCATTTCATAATCAGAACCCTCGTAGGGTCAGATCACTTTCGCAAGTTTATATGAGTCAAGTACTGTCTTCTTTTAACACTTTTATGCTCAGTTATACACGCACATGCACACAATAACATGCTTAGTGGTTAATAGCCAATACAACAAACTATCGCACGCAGAATATGCTTCCGTTCTGTTATTGGCCCGACGTCTTTGATTTTTAATTTTTCAGGTTTAGGATATAACTCCCAAAAAATCCAAATGTAACACACTTTCCAATTGTTTTGCTCCTCGAACCTCTAATTTGCCCAACACAATATTCATCCATATTTAAAACAAAGCAAGTAGCAAATCAAATTTATAAAGACAGAGCCTAAGAATAGTTTATTAGCGCATATTGAAGCTTTAATTGGATTCCTAATTTCCTATAAATGCAAATCATCGTACGGGGCAAGTGTTTTTCTGGTATAAACTTCCGGAAATAAATGGAATATGGATTCAACGGGGGTGCGATTTTCCAAATTTCAAAGACGAAAAGACGCGCGCAAAATAAATAAATAAATAAATAAAAAATAGCACAAAGGCATGAGAGAAAATAATTGCGAGAAACAAGAAATATGAATTCGGGAAGAGGAAAGACAGAGACTTCAAAACAGCAATGACCCTAAATTTATCAACTACCTGACTACACGGTACACATGCAAGTGCAGGCCCGTCCAAGCCCGACTACGAAATTGTAGGCCCGGCCCGTAAGTCTTAAATTACAGGCATGACCCTGCCCGACCCGATGCAGTGCTCTACGCTATATGCATTTCTTGAGCATTCACAGTCTGGTGCGTGTCTTAAAATAAGGTTGTCAAATGTTGTCTAAGAATACAAAAATCACTCAGTGATTCGTAGGCTTAGAAGAAAGATCAGTTAAAACAATAAACGGTAATGTTGACATAACAGAAGCATTTTTTGGGGGGCGGGGGCATTTATAACTTTCCCCAAAAAAGTGGGCAGTCTTCAAAATCAAGTTTCAGGGCTGAAAGTTATGGAGCACCAGTCCTGCCGCTGGGCCCATATACGTCACAGCCATGAGCTATAGCATATGAAAAGCTGACGCCCGCAGCCTGGCAAATATCATAGACAAGCCTGAATTGTAGTCCGTGCAGCAGAGCTCAGCGACCTTCAACGTGTGGTACGGTTATAGGATGTCATCTTAGCAACAAATCAGTTCGGGAAATTTATGCCCTGCTACACCTGCTCTGATCAGATGTAAGTGATTATATTGTAAAAGTGGAAACGCTAAGACGCAACAAGGGCACAATCGCGACCCAGATCATCATCATCATCATCATTGTCAACCATTTATCAATCCACTGTTGGACGAAGGTCTCCCCAAGTTTCCTCCACAACGGTCTTGTCTTGTGCCAGTCTCCTCCATGTCACCTCTGCATATTTACGAATTTCATCCACCCACTCTCCCATGTGGTCTTTTTCTGGGTCTTTTCCTGTCCCTTGGAATCCAATCTAAAATTTCGGCTGTCCATCTATGGTCTGTCCTTCTGGCAGTATGTCCAGCCCATTGCCATTTCAGGGATTTAACTCTGATCATGATGTCCTCCACTCTCGTCATTTTTCCGGATCCACGAGTTCCTCTTCTTATCTCTCCTGGTTATACCAAGCACGACCAGATAGGCTTCGTTAAATGACAGAGCCGGACCGCTGAGTGCAAAAGTACAGATGGCAAGAAGGTTGCAACACTTCTACTCTGAGTTCCAAAATGCTTTTGGAAGGAACGTCAGCAGCATAGCGGTTCGTCGAGAGCTGAGGAGAATGGGCTTCTGTGTCTGAGCAGTGCAAGAATACATGCGTAACATAAGAAAGATCAACAGCAAGCATTGGCTGAAGTCGTATAATTCTTGGAGACAGTAGACTCCCGGAGCAGTGGAAACGTGTTCTTTGGAGTGATGAATCACGCTTAACCATCTGGCGGTCAGATGGACGAGTGTGGATGTGGATGATGCCAGGTGAATGTTACCTGCCTGACTGTGTTGTGGCAACTGTGAAGTTTGGTGGAGGAGGCATCCTGCTCTGGGGTTGCCTCTTCATGGTTTGAGCTGTACCCCTATTTCGAAGTGCCCAATAATATTAACGATGCGGCCTATATTGACATTCCTGGCAATTCTTTGTTCCCACTACTTGTGTCAACAGTTAAGAGAAGGCCCTTTGCTTTACCAACAGCACAATGCCCCTGGAGGTCAGTGTAGGGAATGACTTTATGAGATGGGTGTGCAAGAACTTTACTAGGCCGCAACGGTGGCGCTGTGGTTTAAGCGATGGTCTCTGATCATTTGTCCAAAAGGGGTCCGGGCCGGAGTCCCGGTCAGGCATGGATGTTGTGTTTGTCTTCTGGCACTGACTCTCTCCCATCCCTGGAGCCAGTGACCCGTAAATTAGGGACGGGCGACTAGCACTGTAGCCCATTGAGCTGCTCACGGTGGCCGTTAAACCTCCAATAAAAAAAAATATATATATATAACTTGACTGGCCTGCACAGATCCCTGATCTGAATCTAATTCAACACTGCATTAGAAGAAAATTTCCCATTTTCTTCTTTTCCTTCGTTTTTTTTTTTCGTTTCAGTATACAGAAAGTGTTGATGGGGATGCCAAAAAGTGCATTTGATAAAGAAATATAAAGTGAAGCGAGGTCTTTCAAAAGCACATTTCAAAATGGCAGTTTTTTCCCTCTGCGCATGCTGGTAACTAGGACTTTGAGGGGGATGCAGCAAACGAAAAGTTTAATGAAGCAATTCTACATCTTACAAATATTATTTATGGAGACTGTGAAAGTGAAGTAAAAACGAAATGAATAGTTATGCAACATATACATCGATGAGTCGTTACATTATGACCACCCCCCAGCCTAGAGAAATGAGCGCGCCTGGAGACCGAACGGTGGCGCAAGTGAAGTTCGCTGAGCAGTTTATATACAACCCGAGGACTGGCTTTCGGTTAATAGATTATTCGGAATCAGAATGGGAAAAGCTGACGCTGTAGTGAGTACGTATCAAAAGTGGTGCACAGATGGCCAAACGACGAAACGTCGTCACACCGTGAGTCGTCCGCAGCTCATTGATGCAAGAAGAAAGCGGAGACCGTCACGCATTGTTCCCAGCGACCGCGGGCCACAGTGCGACGAATCACCCGCAACTACAACTGTGGTGATCAGGGCAATGTACTTTTCCTCCCTGAACAATGCTTGACAGTCAGTCAAGTCATGATAAGTGGCATCAACGCAGAGACCACGCGACTGAATTTTCAATACTGGTTGGGCACGTCGCTCACTTCAATGGTTATTTCGCCTATACGAAAGTATTATGGTATACACTGAGCGATCATTAAACTATGAAAACCAACCTAATATTTCGTAGGTCCTCCTTTTTCCCTCAGTGCAACAGCTACCCGACGTGCCTACTCAATAAGATGTCGAAAGCAGTTGGGAGGTATGGCCAACCAAACGCGACCCTCAACGAAGGTAATGCCGCCCTCAACGAAGGTATGGAAGTGACTGCTCTATCCCACAAGTGCTTTATGGGATTGATATTGGGTGAGCGCGGAGGCCAATCGATATACTGGAAGTTTGAACTGTGTTCCTCAAACCATTCCTGCATAACATTGAGCTTGTGGCTCGGTGCTTTGGCATCTCACACGACACCGTCGCCATTCGATAAAAACTGCAACGTTGCTGGTCGTACAGAGTCGCAGGGACTCCGCTTCTGGGATGCGAGATTGGGCGGGAGCCCGCCTTGAAATTCTTTTTGCCCGCCCTACCGCACACGCAATTCAGGATGTACTATTTTTTATTTTATTTAATTTTAAAACACAACCTGGACTTTTCCAAGTAATAATGAGTCGCGTTTGTTTTTAATCGGATAGCCCTCCGCATTTTCCCCTGGGAAGTGCGTTGTTTACGCTTTCCAACCGTAGGTTGAAGAAGCGTATATGCTCCAGCTTTGTCCATCTGTCTTTCCGCACGATAACACGCGTAAAAATTATTCGAATTCGATGAATTTTTAGTATGTGGTAGGGGACAACCTGGGGACGAACCCCATTGAAAATGGGCGAAATGGGGTCATAGCTCAGGATATAGGAGCGGGATCCATTCCATCGCCCTTATGCGTCATAACTTGCGTAAAAATGCTACGATTACGACAAAACTTTATCATGTTGTTACGGAGGTATACTGAACCGGTTCTGTTGAATATCATCGAAATGGGGTCAAAGTTCAGGGCACAAGAGCGATATTTATTCCACAGCCATTATCCTCATTACTTGAGTAAAAAGGCTTCTATTCCGACGAAATACAATACGTTGTTCCGTAATGGCTTTGGAAACAGTTCCACCAAAAATGTTTTTTGTCAGCAATTGCAGGCAGTGCGCATGCGTGAGATTCGTTAGCCATTATTTTCGCACGATAACATTCGTGAAAATTGCCCGATTTAAATGGGATTTTTAATTATAAAACGGCTTGTGTGTGGTAGCTCTTGATAATAGAAATAGGTAACATGGGCACAAAGAGATTTAATTTTGATATATGTGAACCTCAAACGTCATAACATAGTTTAGTTCCCTCAAAACCAAGGCATTTTCCTATGATTTCTGGTATGTTGGAAAGCGTATCATAATCAGTGCATTGCATGATTTTACTAACTTGTTTAATTCTTCGTAGAAAGTTTATCAACAAGAAGTTAGTAAAATCATGCAATGCATAGATTATGACACGCTTTCCAACATACCAGAAATCGCGCGCAGACAAACCCTCCTCCCTATCCTGATTATTCATTCGTTCAGTATCCCTCTGCCACAACGTACTAAAGTTTTGTCGCAATAGAAGCATTTTTACTCAAGTTATGAGGATAATGGCTGTGGAATAAATATCGCTCTTGTGCCCTGACATTTGACCATGTTTCGATGATATTCAACAGAATTGGTTCATTATACCTCTGGAACAACATGCTAAAGTTTTGTCGCAATAGAAGCATTTTTAGTCAAGTTATTAGGATAATGGCTGTGGAATAAATCTCACTCTTGTGCCTTGATCTTTAACCCCATTTCCATGATATTCAACAGAACCGGTTCGGTATATCTCTTGAAGAACATGATAACGTTTTGTCGCAATCGAAGCTTTTTTACGTAAGTTATGACGCATAAGGGCGATGGAATGGATCCTGTTTCTATGTCCTGTCGTTTGACCCCATTTCGCCCATTTTCAATAGGGTTCGTCCCCAGGTTGTCCCCTACTACATACTAAAATTTCATCCAAATCGAACCATTTTTTACGCGAGTTATTGTGCGGACAGACAGACAGACGGACAAAGCTGGAGCATATACACTTCTTCAACCTAAGGTTGGAAAGCGTAGAAAACATCGGCAGGGCCAGAAAAATATAATTGTTCTCCACTCTACAAAATCCTTTGATTAAGCCGATTTTTCGTGTTTGTATGGCTAAGGGTAAATGAGGAGAGTAGATAAAAATTCACTGAGACGGGACTACTAACTTCTCTTCTGTTTGTTCTGCTAAGTAGAGGATTTTAACACTGAAAGAGGAGTCTAAAGCTAAACCAGCGAACTTAAGCCTGTACTGGGAGAGTGAGGGAGCGGGACGTTCATGTCTGTTTGGAGGTAAGGAGTGTAAAATTGTAAGAAAGTAACTGCAGGCGTAGTTTTGATTGGCTGTGATTGAAATTTTAAAAAATGATTGGCTCCGTGAATTTTTTTCTTTGTAGTATAAGATGGAAGAAGATAAAGCTGAAAGAAAACGTCGCTTAACTAGAGAACGACAACGGCGATGGCGTGCAAACCAATCTTCATAAAATTTATGAAACTTTTGAAGAAACACAAGCCAGGCATATTACAAACGTAGCCTATTATACGTATAGGTTTTTATGTATGTATTTTACGATTCGTGTTATAAAAATTTCAGTCACAGCTTTTTCACCCGTGCATGGTGCGGTCTATGAGCTAGTTCCGTATATAATTTAAGAATTTTCGTAACGCACAAGTTTTCCACTAGGGGGCATAAATCTTCTTTCCTTTCTGCAGCATATTTTCAGCAATGTTTTTTGCATCCAAACACCCAGTTGAAAAAATGCTTCTTCGGTCAGATACTACTAAGACCGGCCACATTTTCTGTGCATTTTCTGCCCAAAATAATTCAAAATTTTCCCGCGAGGGAGGCGCAAATGTTTAATATTTTTTTTTCGATATATCTGGTTCTAAAACTGAGATTTAAAAAATTATTTGAACGCCGAATACCATTCACCACATGGAGCAATTTGCATTCGCTCGTGCTTTTCGCAGTTTAAAGTTTTAGCGCTAGGTTTTGTTAGTGTGCATTTATATCTGCAACCCTATCTCTGCTTCTCAAATTTGTTTTGAATTTTTTTTTTACTGTATGCTATTTGTTATAGTGAACATGGGAAATATTATCCTTTTTTAAAATGCATAGTTTTCCCGAAAGGTGTCAAAACCTTTATCCCGCTATCACTGATTTCAAGGGTAGTATTTGAAAAATTCTGTTTCCTTAGCTTATAGTTTTTGTTATGAATACTTTTGGCACATTTTCTACGTTTCCGTTATTCAAAATTCGGCGCCATAAAGAGTCAGTGTGTATTTCTACTTGAAAAAGTAAATTCGATTGTAAGAATCCCTTAGAAAATCCTTTTTCGGTAAGATATTCTTCATTATGAATAGCACAGGATGTCCGAATAATGACTATGCACTGAAATGTATGAATTGCCGTAATGTAATAATAAAGAAATTTTGAATGGAATTACAGCAGAAGTGAACCGCGACGTGAAAGTGCTCTGTGTCTGGTAACCAGAGGCGTCATTCCGAGCGAAGGTCATTCCCGAGCGTTTGGTCGACGGAGGTAGACGTGTCGATTAATCACTCGTCTAGGTACATGCACAATGGGGTTGACGGTTGAACAGAGAGTGCTTTTGGTGGAATATATCTTTCGCCATGACGACAAGTACACTGACGAAGTGCAGAAACCCTTCGCTAGGAAATTTCGTGATGCAGACGTTGTACACCGTAATGTGGTACGTCAGCTCATAGCGAAGTTTCGGAAAACTGGCACTGTTCTGGATGCTCCCCGCCTCGGTAGACCATCCACGGCAGATGAGGCTGTACAGGATATCCAGAACACGATACAGAGGAGTCCACACAAGTCCGCGAGGCGGCTGTCACAACAAGCTAATGTCCGAACTCACAGAACGGGAAATCAACGAAACATGGCTCCAGCAAGATAGTGCAACTGCTCGCACCGCTGGCGCATCAATACAGCTTCTGGAGGAATCCTTCTGAAATCGCATCATCTCTCGGCGACTGTGGCCTGCCCGGTCCCCGGATTTGACACCGCCTGACGTTTTTCTGTTGGGGACATTGAAGTGAAAGGTGTACGCAGGTAATTCGCATACACTTCAAGATCTACAGGCTGAAATAACGACCCATATCCAACAAATCACACCACATACCCTGAGAAAGGTCTTCACCAACATGAAGACGCTTGTGCAGACATATCTGGACGTCGGTGGGGCCCATTTCCAACACCTGTAGGAAGTAGTTCAGCATGGCAAGTGTTACTTTCAATGCACAGATATTTTTCGGACACCCTGTATTTTGAACCCATTTTTCTTATTAAAGTAACACAAAGGTTTTCCGCTAGGGGTGTAAACGTAAAGTTGTATCATATTTTTCTGTGTATCTGTTCTTCTAGCTGTTTGATTTGAAAATCCCTTTGTCTTTGATATCTTCCTTCTGCTACGAGAAAATTTTTGTGAAGAATTTCTAAATTTTCGTATCATAGTTTTCAGCCGCTAGTGGGTAGGTATAAGTATATATTTCTATTTCTGGATATTTTATTGATTGTAGATCCAATATATTCTATTGATTATGAAAACCTTGCTTTCCTTACTTATTATTTTAAATTGTGTGCAGTTTTTCCTATGTGGTGTAGTGTATTTTCATTTTCGCCGAATTTTTAGATTTTCTAAAAATCTTTGAAATACACTTTTCGTGTTAGAAAGGATTCAAAAGACACACCCATTTCAAACTTAAAACTAGGTGTCATGTTTCTTATTTACATATTTTCCTTATGTGTGTTATTCGGCAGCTTCATTTTGTTCATGTCCATGCTATGCGCATGGAGAGAAATACTCACAGGTGATGCAAAGTTTGAAATGGCATTCACAGATTGAAACTGAGTGTACGGAATGTCGAATAAGATATAATCTATGTTCAAATTTAGCTCTTATTTATCACACTTCAAGAAAGCGGATCAAGAAAAGCAATAAACAACTTCTGTTACTCACAAAAAACGTTCCTCTTTTTGCTAAAAATCCGAGAAAAAAGACGAAATCATTGTCTACCAAATTATATACGGAATCATTGACCAACAACATTTTTCAACAGTGTTTGAAATTTGAAATCAAATTGAAACCTAGAGAAATCAGTCTCAAAAGTCTGTATTATCATCATTATTATTATTGTATCTATGTATGAATTTTTATTTAGTGTTTTATGGTCGAATAGAGGTTTTGAAACTTTTTGAATCTTTCCCATTGCATGCGAGCGCCTTAATCGTCGACTAGTGATTCATGCCTAACGGTAGTGCTCATTTTGTTGTCGACTGTGCGGCATCTTTTACCAGACGTTCTAGCCAATATGACCTCCGCATCTCCTTCTGCCGTCCTCTAAGCTTATTGTCCTCCACTGTGCAATCACCACTTCTGTACATCACAAAACGCTCACGACACGTGCTTATAGGTAACAGCTTCCCAGTGGCATGCCGAACAAATCCACTCTCTGGCTTCTGCAGCGGTTATCTTGAGATTAAACATGAACAACACTTAGTGATGAATATGCATTTTGTCGGTCGCTCTATCCTAGATCAGGGGTGGGGAACCTGCAGCCTTCTAAGCCATTTAGTGCGGCCTTTTGAGTGAATCCATGTTTTGCAGAACAAATCCCTGCATTTTTATTAACATGTTTTTGTTCGTCTTTTCTTATTTTTTTTTAATTCTAAAATGACTGTATTTAAAATACTAAAGAGTAAAAGAAGATTCAAAGAAATAACGCTCCCCCACTGACGGCCACAATAACGCATGAGTAAGTCATAAGGGCTATTATGACGCCTGCTATGTTCATGATTTCGTTGTATGGCTCCTAAAGAACTACAGATAGAATTGATTGAGCTCTCAGATGATGACATTTTAAAGTCTGTGACGTACCTGCCAGCAGGACGCACACGACATAAAGGCAGATTGCAGTCAGAATAAACGTCTGCGTAGCTCAGTTGGTAGAGCGACTTGTTCCGGAATAAGCGGACTCGGGTTCGAATCCCGGCGTAGACCAAAAATGACGGAGAAATTTACTTCGTTATAAGTCCTTATTTGACGCTAAGAAAGATCCAGTTGAAATATGGAAGATGCAACAGAAAACCAACGCCTTCGGCAACATGCAGGAAAAGTGCTTTCTTGCTTTTCAACCACTTATTGCTGCGAATCTGTGTTCTCCTACCGAACCCAAATCAAGGCGCCTTTAAGGTCACAAATGACGGATTCCCATCTAGAGGAGCAGCTGAAGTTGCGAACCTCCATGTTGCAACTAAATATTCAAATGCTTTCCAACAAAAAGCAGTCACAACAAAGTCATTGAAAGATTAGTTAACTTAAGAATTAACAATTTGTTTTCATTTTTTGAAGTTTGTTAGTACATAGTAAGATTTTACAAAATAATGTACATTTTGAAGTATATATAATTGAAGTTTCTTAAATGCAACCTTGTTAGATTACGGCTATAGCTTAATAAGGCTTTCCAACATAAAAAGGTGTTTATTTGGCAGCCGTCGGGGAATCGAATCCCGAATTTCTCGATATCTAGCCGAGCGCGTTAGCCTTACACCACAGAGGCCAACAATGGCCGAATAACAATTTTTCGGTTGCTGTGCGTTGCTTAACGTGGAAAGAGCGATGGATTTATTTATTCAACTGACGCCACGTATTTAGATGAGTTTCACCTTGGATCTCGCCCTTTGGATTATTGCTATAATTATTTATAGCCAGTGCCGTTAATGCCCACCAGATGGAGACGTCTCAGTAGCTGAGCCCATCTTACGGATTTTGATGTCAGATGCTGACTGAAAAATAAAATCACACATAGCACCGTGAATTGTTGGTCGCTGAGGTGTAAGGCTAACACGCTCGGCTAGATATCGAGAGATTCGGGATTCGATTTCCCGACGGCGGCCGAATAACAATTTTTCGGTTGCTGTGCGTTGCTTAACGTGGAAAGAGCAATGGATTTATTTATGAAAAGGTTTTCCAACCTCTAGCCTAGATCAACTAACCGCACATGCGGGCTGTCAGCCTATAGGTGACGTTTGATGCCAGCAAGTGTCGTGCCGTTTGTCTAAAATGAACTAGTTCCTTCTCTTTCGGTGAAACACCGATTATGATCATCCTTTCAAAAAT